>ML098317.1:0-36106 GCA_003697995.1 Taxidea taxus jeffersonii | reverse complement strand
TTATTATTATTATTATTATTATTATTATTATTAATGAGATCCCTTCCCCTTGATGCCATTTTCCTTTCAACATGTATTTTTCTATAAAACCCCCAAAGATGTTTTTCTTCCTTGAGGACACTCAGCATTCACTTTAGCAACCTTCACTTTTGCCTTATTTTTGCCTGTTTCAGGAATAGAGAGCACAGGGAAGGCTGTCAGATGAGCAGTGACAACAAAAAGATTAACAACATCTTTATTCACTAGAAGGCAAAACAGGAGAAAAAGAAATGCAAGTTGTTCCTCCGTTTTTTCACCTTCTTTTTTGCTCCCATCTCCTATATCATTCCAGCACTTTTATTACAGTGACTGAACATATCACAGTAGAAAGTCGTCACCAGAATGGGTGAGAAACATAACAGAACATATAATGTATTTAGTTCTTGGTTTCCCAGTCTCTCAATTTTTTAGGTGTTTGTTGCCCACTTTTTTATGCATTCTTTTGGGTTGGGGATTGATTTCTGTGTTTCCCTCTTTTTATAGCCTCCCATCGTTTAAACTCACAGCCAAATCTCCAAAGACTTCAAAAATTCAAAAGTCACAAAAAATTGACTAGAGTTCAGTTCCAGGAGCAGATCCCTACTGGGAGCCAGACCCTGGAGTCAGGAAATGGGGTGGACACTGTCATTCTCTCAAACAGTTCAGGGACCAGTGATGCAGACCTTTACACCTTGGTCATCACACAAAGACCCACACACAACCTGAAGCACCAGGCCAAGGATAAGACAGGAAGCATGGTTCACAATAGACCAAACCTGGAAATAATCCAAATGTCCATCCACTGGTGAATGGTTAGACGTACAGTGAAATGCACTGCTTGGCAACAAAAACGAATATACTATACTGATATGGGCAACAACACAGATGAACCACAAAAACATTATGCGAAGTAAAAGAAGATGGACACAAAAAGCCACATATTGTATGATTCTATTTATATGAAATTTCTGGAAAGGCAAAGCTGTAGAGACAGAGTGTAGATCAGGTTGCTGGGGGCTGGGGAGAAGAGCTTGGATTGACTGCAAACAGGCACACAGGAATTTAGGAGGATGATGGACATGTTTTAAAATAGATTGTGGTGATAGCTGTACAACTATATAAATTTACTAAAAATAATTGAGCTGTACATTTACATTGATGAATTGTAAGACATGTAAATTATACTTCAATAAAGCTGTTAAGAGAGAAAAAATTAAAAAAAAAAAAAACAAGAAGACACACTCCAGCATATATTTCCAACCATACTGCTCAGCTCCATTCTCGTAAGAACTGTCTCTTAGTTAGGATTAATATTCCTCTTCCTATCTTCCTCTTTGGAGTAAACAGTTTCAACTGAGAAGAGCCAACCAACCAACAGTCTTCAATACAGAGGTACTAGACATTCGTAATTGTTGTGATGCATATGAAACAAGAAAAAACCCTGGTGATCTGTTATTCTAAATGAAGAACTATAAGTAAATTCTCTATCTGGGGACGTATCTTCATTATTGTTAAATGCAATCATTTGTTATGACCGAAGTCTATTCTGTTTATTACTGTTACCTTCTATAAGCCTGAGACAATGTCCTTAATTTCACAAACTTCTGTGAATTTCAAACTATTACCTTCCACGGCTGGGTCAAGTCTACCAGTATTTTACCATAATGGGAATTCTTAGATCAGTCTAGTCTTTTTTTTTTAAGGATTTTATTTGTTTATTAGAGAGAGAGAGTGAGTGAGCACACATGAGTACACATAAGGTTGTGGGAGGGGGCAGAGGGAGAGGGAGAAGCAGACTCCATGCTGAACAGGAGCCCCTTGCGATGTGGGGCTTAATCCCAGGGCCCTGAGGTCCTGCCCTGAACAGAAAGCAGATGCTTAACTGACTGAGCCACCCAGGTGCCCTTAGATCAGTCTAGTCTTATTTCAATTTACCAGTGATCCCACACCAAAAATATAAGCTACATCTTAATTATCAATTTTCTAGTATCTCTTCCCAGCATGTGAAATTAGCCCAGGCACCATCTGTAGCCAAGGAGATATGTTGTACAGTTTCCTGGAAAAGCCCTGTCCGTACCTAGGGAGTATTTTCCCTGTCACCCACTGCTGCTCTGTCTTGATTAGAGGTCAGAAAAGGAGTCTTCTCTTCTGAAAGGTATTCATGCTGAAAACGTGCAGAGCAGTGCTGCAAGGTTTCACATGACAATCAGCAGTGTTTATGCTCAAGGGTTGTAATAAAGACCACTATTGTTGATACTTCCCCCCATGGAAAGAATTTGTTTTGTCCTTCATCAACATAAATCTTCTACTATAAAATGACTTGTATCTTTGGTAATGTGTCCTGTGGCACATAATGGAGAAAGTGTTACAGAATGGGACTTGTTGGCTAATTATGTGAGAGATTCTTCCAATCGATATAGCCCTTACCCTAAACTCTGGTATTCCAATGGAAGGCTCCACAGATACGTTATCACCAAAGAAAGGAAAGGAGGGCTTCCTATCACTTTCAAGAATGTTTTCTACTTGGAGTGATTGCATCCTCATTAGCTTTTAATTGGCCATTTGCCATTGACCATGATGCCAACATGTTCCAGCAGAATGTGCTGTCTTTGAAACCAATTAATAAGGTTAAGATACAGTTTTACAATTAGTTGAAAGTACTGACCTCCTAAATCAATGGCAGCCTAAAATGAATACCTCATTCCTTATGTTAATTTTTCTGTGGGGGAACTAATGAAAATGTGTTCTGCAGTATGGTTGTTGTGGTTATTTTGCCTAGCCCATCAACCTTATCCTGCCAGTTTTCTCTCTGACTTCTCTCTCCTTTCTCTGCCCATCTCTCTCCATCCCCTCACTGCCTTCTCTTTTCCCCTGGTCATTCAAGATGTTCCAGCAGAAGATGATCCTTCCCCTTGTGCTCTGGAGACAGGCCATGGGCGGCAGTGTCAGAACGGCACTGTGTGCAAGCCCGGGTGGGACGGGCCCAAGCATGGCATCACCAACTTCGACAATTTTGCCTTCGCCATGTTGACAGTGTTCCAGTGCATCACCATGGAGGGCTGGACAGATGTGCTGTACTGGGTACGTAAATTGAGATGGGCAGAGGCAGAGAGTCCAGAAGGCTGTGAGCCTTTCCTCAACATCTCCCTTTTCCACTCTCCCCATGACTTTGTGGTCACATACACACCTTGATGGAATAGTTGATGAATGTCTTTGATTTCTTCCAGGTCTTTCATGAGAAAGCATGAAATTTGCACCCTAATGAGTCTCTTTGTCCGCCCATCAGCCTAAGAGAAATGTCATCATTCAATTTATCCTACCATAGTGAGAAATACGGGCCTACAGCTGATGATCTGTGAATGAGTTGGCTAAACCTGACACAAGGATTCTATTCAACTCCCCTTCCTGTAGAAACTTTAGAGTTTCTTCTGTTCTTTTCCTTGTCTTGCATCTGTCCCCCAAAGAGAGCTAGAGAGCACAATTATTAATTGTTAGGGCTAAGGAGAAAAGTCAGGCCTGGTCTTCTAACAAGAAACAATTTTTATTGAACTGTTAGTATTATGGCATGCTATTATATTTCTATTTCTCATGTTAATCTTACCTTATCATATTAGAGTAGCCCATCAGACAAACACATTGCCATTATTTTCACTGCTAGCAAAATACTCTGCTGGTTATGTGTGCATATTTAGAAACACCACTTCCTAAGTGTCAGCCAGTCAATAGTAAATCTTCTTTTACCTTCAAGATGCTCCTTTTATTATCCAACAGCCAACACTACTCTGCCAACCTTCAAGCTGTTAAAGTGCCAGATTTCTGCCTATGGGACAGGCAAATATACACACCATATTTGAGCTGTCTCCATTCTGGCAGAGTCAAGTCCATTATTTGTAAAAGCCCCAGAAAATATAATTCTTTGTAGGATCTCCTACTTGAGCATGAGAAATGACTTGCCAGAATCCAGTGTTGTTCTCCAGCATTTGGGTGAAAAATGCTTGTTGCCAGTCTTGAAAATACCATCTCACCCACAGTTTTGCAAATAGTCAAATTTATTTGGCCATGCTGAAAACAGCCTAAGAGTCTGCTTGGGGAATAGTGTCTACACACTAAAGCAGGGAAGAGGGAGAGGGAAGCAAATGGCTTCCCATTGAACAGAGCTGCCAGATAGAAAGGAACTGGTGCCAAGAGAGGTGTAGACTTCTTCTTAAAATCAGAAGAGTTTTGTAATAACACAGAGATGTGATACAGGGTATTGTATCTTTTAATTTTTTTCATGAACTCCATATCCTATTGATTCAAAAATCCTCTTTATCAAGTCTTTATGTTCAGGTCAACATGCTGAAACCCAGTGTTGCTATCAAGTACATATTCTCTGCAAATGGCTACTTGAAACTTGCCTGAGAACCTTGTATCCAGAAAACATTTATTGAGCATTCTTTGCATGCCAGAAAAGCTCCTATGTATAGGATTCAGATGTAAACAACATCCAGTTCAGACTAAAAATCTGTCTAGAGAAACAGTAAATCTAAACTGAATAATGATGGTATGACTGGAACCGGGCCATGGTAGAGTTGCTGTGTTGTGATACTTTGAAGAGAAGACAAAGGTCAACTAACCTCTCCCTCAAATTAAAATGAAACACTGGAAAGCATTTTTTAGGCCCATGCTCAACAAAACTGGCTTTGAATAATTTCTAAGAGAAAAAGAGGGAATTGAATATACTATGCTTAGGCAAATTTATTTCATTTAGCAAAGCTGATCAAATTCCCAAGTGGTCCTTCTACCTTAGGTAGATCCCTCTGGCTATCCAAGGACAGAAATACCCTTCTGTCCATGGGCAGTTTCTGCTATGGGCCATGTAACATATGAGCACATGGAACTATGCTTTGGAGCCTCAGCACATGAGCTTCAAACCCGTGCTTTAAGTTGCTATAGGAACGCCTTCCATGGTGGTAAATTGAGGGCATGGTGGCAGTGGGTGGGTGGGTGTAGGGCTGGGGGAATAGGTATAATTTACTTTGTTGATGGCCCTGGTGTATTTTTGTGATCTTCCTTCATCACTCCCTCCCTCTCCCCCAACATAAGTCATTGATACCCCACCAGCCAGATGTGACCCAAAGAAATACTGTCGTAATGACAGCCAGAGTGGGGAATGAGAAGAAGCACACAACTGCAACTACCAATTTTCAGCAGCTGTGTTGTGCTTTCTCCCCTGGGGTGTGTGTGATAGAGCTCAGGCTGGGAACGGAAAAAGTGTCAGAGGTGAAGGAACAATCCCAGGCTCATGGGACATGCCTCTCTGATTTTCCCAGCACCTTCCCAAAACGCCATATTGTGTGTGTGTGTGTGTGCGTGTGCGTGCACATGTGTGTATGCATACACACATGCACACACACATACACACACATGCCCGTGTACACATGCACACACACACACACACAAACTTTAAAGCTGAAACAGCCTCATACTTGGGTATTCATGATGGAAGCACTTCCCAGCCCAATGCTCCTGCTTTCGGACAATTTCTCTAATGGCTTTGACCTTTCTATGGCAATTTTTTCCTTTCCTCCTTCTTTTCTCTCCCTCTTATTTCCTCCCCCTTCAGCATTCCTCTGTCTTGCCTCTGAGGTTATATCTCTAAACCCACAGATTCTCAAATCTCAGTGTACTTTAGTATAAAACATGGAACTTTCTAAATATAATGATGCCCAGACTTTCCTCCAAGCCATTGAATGAGAAGTTCCAAAGTTAGGCCCCAGTATCTGCATTTTGAAAGTCTCTCCAGGTGATTCTGATGCCCAAGTAGGAATCTGAAAACCCCTAGAAGTCTAACCTATTCAGTCTGCATGGTGCTGCTTTGATGCCACTAGATTTGAACCAGTCTAGGAAGCTATAGTTTCCATGGAAATTAGAGAAGCAGGGTCTTCCACTGAATGCATTTGAAAAATGCATTTCCCTTCAAATCCAAGGGGCAAGTCTACAGAATGTTGGAAGGATCAACCAAGATTTTCAAATATAGCAATGAATGGAAACCCTAGAGCCAGGTTCATTTTGAACTATCAAACAGCTTGTTAGATGTTCCTAGGGAGAGAATCAGCCATTAAAGCGCTAAAGAAGCAATTGATTCAATCACTGGATATAGCTTGGGATGGAAGGGATCAGGGAGGTCAACAGTAGCAAATGGCAGACACCTGCTTCCTACTGTGGATAATATCCAATCCATTTCTCTTTTTCTGTGACATCCATTATTTCATCCCATTGTTATGATTTGAAGAGTTAGTGGACTAAAAAGAAGATCAAACTTGGCCAAGTAATACTAGAACAATTCCTCAGCTGTTAAAGCTACTGGCCATACATTGGGTCAAAGCTCCAACTAAGGTGAACGATTTGTTGAAACATTTCTTTTACTGAATCTGCAGATGACAGGGTAAGGAGTGGGGGGACACTGGGGATTTGGAAACTAAGCTAAAACTCAGTTTGAGGTGTGGTTTCCTCGAGCAATAGCTTCTTAAACCAAAGTCCCATTTACTCTCAGAATGTCCATGTCTCTTCTAAAATAGTGGGGAATGGTAAGCAAACAAAAGTATCAGCCTTCTTTAGAAACAATGAACCACCAAGAGAGGGAAGAATCCAATAGTATATAGCATCACCATTAGTTTCTATTTCTATGTTCAGATTTTTATGATTTTTTTAACCAAACATACTTTCTGCATGTAATTCAAGACTACTTGTCTTATATGGTTTGAAAATGTGCCTTCCTGAAGATAGAAGAGGCTTTTGAATCAAGATGATTTTCAGGATTCTTAGATGTGGTCTGAGGACTAGAGTCAGTTTGAAATCATTATCCCTTCCACATTGCATCCAGATCACAGTTAATTAACATAAATATCAGTCAGGTGCTGAGTTTGTACTTGAGATAGCCCTGTGCTCTTGGGGGACAGAATAACATGACTGCTTACCCAGTGTTTGGAACACCTGGAGAAAGTTACATGTGAGACTTGTGGGAAAGGGAGGGAGCAATTAGAAGTAGGCATCACTCAAACATACATGTTTCTAGCTCTTCTGGAATCTAGATGCCTGAATAAGCCTTCATCAATAGGATTCTGTTGACCTCTGCTCACCCAATACCCTTCTGATCCAGGGCCCCCAAGAATATTACATACTGTGCAGCACAGTAAAATCACTCAGGTCTAGGTTTCCCTGGACTCACACCCAACTCTACCTACCACCAACATAGTGGGATCACTTCTTTCCAACACCACCCATTGACCCCCACCAAGAATTGGCTTAAAAATTAGAAACTGAGGTTAAAAATAGAATTAGAAAGAATACTTAATGAGAAATCATATGAAGAAAAGATTTTTAGAATCACAAATAGTGTCTTCTGTAGTATCTGGGTTAGTTTGGGTTCAACAGGAGAACTTGGGAACAAAATTCCAATATTTTAACCTTTCATGAGGCAGTTGTCAGCTCCATACTTGGTCTTGTCATCCCACTTACATGTCTGGATATGCTGGGAAGATAATTCCTTCTAAACTCTCTTACACACAGAGATGAACATTCACATCTGCTCTTGGTGCTGCTGAAACATCCTTCATTTATAACAAAGGTCTTTTACATCCCGACTCCATCTTTTCTTCAAAAAGCCACCTCTTTTCACTATAGAATATAGAGAATGTCTCTGAAGGCATCAAGAAAGTAGAAATGGAGCTGAGTTCTATTTATGACCTAATAGTCATTCTAAGTGAAGAGCTGGGGAAAAAATCCTCAAGTAACCTAGAAATAGCATCCAGGGCTCTTTCACAGGTATCAGAACAGAGAAAGTGGTAAGTCCTACTTAGGACCCTGTAGTTCTTAACTTTTAATCTGCTTCTATTAGAGTGCTTCCCACTTAGTTCCCATGCTGTTTTAGACAAAGAATATCATCTAGGCAATAAACTAGTGGTTTACAAGCATGTCAAGAAGGAAAATTAGCATCTCTCAATGCTATTACTTACTTAATTATTAGGCTTTATTTTATTCACTTCACTGGTATTAGATGAGTCCTTATTATTTAATAATTCTATTTAACAAACATTTATTAAGTATTTACTATGTTCCTGGGACTGAGTAGGGACTGGGGTAGAGGGATAGAGAGATGAAGTCCTGCCTTCAAGGAATTTAAGATCTAATTGAAGACACATAAGGAAACATGACTTAGCAAGGCAGTATACTCAGAGCTCTGCATTGGCACAGAACACTTCAGGGAGAGAGGGGAATTTCACTCACTTTGAGGCTCCTCCCCCTGGGGAAAGCAAGTTTATAACATTTAGGGAGATTGAAGAGAATTGGTTTTTAGGTTCTCTCAACAGAACCAAGAAACAGCTCATCTTCCCCAAAGTGCTCTCACCCAAGGTGTCTGAAAGGCCACCTGCCTAAAGGTGCAGTCACCAGCATCAAATTTGACCCCACACCTGGCGGCTGCCCAGGGCAGATAAGCAGGGCTTCCTTTGGCTGTGAGCCTGCTATCTCCTACACAACTGTTCATACTTGGGGCCACTCACAATCCCTAACCTCCCCCAGGATGTCAATGACCCCCATGATCCCATGTGAGTTCAGGAATTTTTAAAAAGTAGATCAAGGAGTTAAATGTGTTGGCTTGCCTTCATGTTAGGAGCCTTTTGGTGTCTTCCTCCACATAATCCAGGCTTTCACCGTGCCCTGAGGCAGTCATGAGTTTTCCACGTATAACAATAAACAGGTGCAAGGCCAGGAAGGAGTCAGGTTAAACCTGTTGTTTGACTTGCTGCTCACACATTGACCCATGGGTGGAAACCCTGTGTCTGCATGCAAGGTGACAAAGGTCAAGAGTAGTCACAGATTTTTTGAGACATTGCCCCGGGCACTGGCATTCATGACAGCAGCAAACCCTGTCCTCTAATTATACTCTGTGTAAAGCACTGTGATTTTTATGGGTCTGCACCTCCTGCCTTTGCTGTCAAGTGACAGCCCTCTTGGCATGTAGTGAAACTATTTAGTCTTTTTAGATCCACAGTGCCCGTGGAATGAACCTTAGGAGAAACTGCCACAACTTGAAAATGCATGGAAATCAGCTAGGATCGAGAATGGCCTTGATGCACTAGGACCCAGGAGGTGTTGTTCCTCCTATTTTATCTTCTTTGGGAAAAAAAATATATGTTGGATTTGAACGTTTATGGTTGAGGTTGCCCTCAAGGAACTAGATATTGTTTTCACGAGGTCCTTTTGTGTTTTTCATTCAGTATCATCTTTGGTCTGTCTGTGGATTCTAGGAATAATCAAGCATGTGTTTCAGCAAAGGCTGGGGTCATCCTGTTAGTCCTTGGGCCTGGAGGCTGCAATGGCTGCTGATGGTAGACATCAGAATGTCTAAATATGAGCCTTCCTTAAAAAAGTCACAAAGCTTCCTTTGTTATAAACCTAAGAAACATATAGCTTTAATGGTTTGAGAAAACCTATCCTTTTTTCACCTCTAAATAAGGGTGTCAGCAATCTAGGTCATTTTTTTTAAAATATGTCTTTATTTATTCTCTCTCTTCTTAATAGCTCCATTCCAGCTGATTTAAGACATCAATCTCATCACTCCAGGCATTGCCCTACTTCAGAGCCATCCAGTATTGTATGCTCTCTACCCCGTCTGCCCCCAAAAGTAGGTGGCCTAGAATAAAGAGGAGAAAATAAAAGAGAAAACAAAAGGGGCACTTTCCTCTCAGGCCAGAGCCAAACAGACCAGAGAATCACTCACCAGTAGCTGTCAAGCATTGCTTGCTGAAGAAGTGATGGGGTCTTAGGAACACATTGGAAGCTCATTAATCTCCCATCTGTCCTCCTACCTCCTGCCCCTCACCTGCTATTCTGCATCTTAAACCTTTGAAAGAGCTGTCTCACAACAAGGACAAGACCAAAGCAGAAGCATAGGATAAGGGAGAGGTAGACACCATGAGTCTCCTGAATATGTCCCTGGCTCTCTATGGGATATCTATAGGTCATGAATATATCCATAGGTCATGAGGTTATCATGAGGATATCAATGGGTTATCTGTGGGTCATGAGGTTATTATGAGGATATCAATGAGATATCTATGGGTCATGAGGTTATGAGGATATTAATGGGATATCTATGGGTCATGAGTTTATCTGTGGGTCATAAGGTTATCACAAGTCTCTCTATGAGCTATGTATGGGCAATGTGGCTTGTGGCCCCCTCCATTTGAAGCCCTCAATGATGCTGGAAGTCACTCACCTATGACACAAAGGAAAGGACACCCAAAATGAATAAGGGCCCAAGGAAATCTTCAAGGTTCATGGGTTTGTTGACTTATGAGAGAGATGTGGTGGTTCAAGGAACTGTATTTTCTTTAGGGTTATGAGGAACCAGTAAGGAGAAATTTCATTCCAAAGTGGTTGGTTGAGTGCCAGCCAGCCCTCATGCCCACTCTCCATCTGCCCAGGCTCCAGAGGCAGCTCTGGGAGGATGAACAGCAGCAAGTGTGCCATTGCCTCCAGCAACTACATGTTCCTATATATCCTAAGTAAGGAGGTCTGAGATCTGAGGCAAAGCAGGAGAACTCATGCAGAACAGGCCCCCTCTGCCACTCTTGGGAAAAACTCTTCTGGGATTAGCACAGAGCAGCTGGTTGATCAGAAATATGGGGCCCATGTACCCGTGGGGTTGTAGGCAGAACGCCATGGGCATGCATCTTTTCTCAGGTGGGAGTCCACAGCTTCCATCAGCTCTTCCTGACCTCCGCCACCCTCCCTAACTTAGGGAAGAGGAGAGGACTCTGATCTTCACTGGCCAGACTTAATCTGAGAAAGGAAAACCTAGGACACTTAGAGGCTTCATGGCCTTGGGTCCAGTTTCCAAAACACCTCCTCACAGATGACTTCTCCTATCCCAAGGCTGTTTTCAAGCCCATCACTCTCACTGGCACAGAACACAATATCTTACACACAGTAGGCACTCAGGAAATACTGTTGAACAAATGTGTACTCTAATGAGACCACTGCTAAGAATAGTGAAAGGCTTATGTTGTGGTCTCCCATAATAAAATGTGACATACAAACCCTGGAATCACATGGTCATCCTTACAATCATTATATGGCCTATGGTTGGCTATCTCGCCATCATGCTTATGCCTTTCTCCTCCCTAACTTCATTTCACCAGTCCTGCCCCTTCTTACATGGTGCAGTTTTCTTTTTCTCCTCCTGGGTGGTTGTTGGACTTTCTTCTGCTGGTTTGGTTTCCTTTGTAGACTTGGCTTTGATGGTTACTTTCTGGTTAAAGGTGTCTTTCAGGCTCCCTGTGATGAGGGCAAGCTCTGAAACACACAAACCTTTCTACCCTGCTTCTCCTAACAACCGCTGTTTTTCTGGATATTTTCACCCTCAGCCACTGGGACATGACAGAGGAAAGCCCAGAGCCAGGATGGGTTTTCAGCTGTGGGTTCTATTTTTAGTAATTGCCAACTTCCTAGGAAACCCCCAATTCTGTCCCAGGATCACAAGACCTCTGGGCTTCCTTCCTGCCCCTGCACTCCTGCCTTCATTGCCCCATGGTGCAAGGTTTACCCAGTCCTGCCCGGTCTGCCAGTTGCTTGCTTTTCCAAGCCTCAGACAGCCACTCTTCCACCTATACTTCCAGAACCCTCTTTGGTTATTCCTACAACCTCATTTACCACCTCACATTATAGTTGCCTTTTTTTTTTTTAATCTGTCCCCATGCTAGGAAGGGCTTCCTATTCCTAGCGCAGTGCCTGGCACATATCAAGTTCATTCATTCACTCAACATTTACTGAGTACCTGTCATATGTGAGGCACTGTTTTTGGCATTTGGTCTGGTGAACAAACCAGACCAAAACTGCCTGTCCTCAGGGAGCTTACATTCTAGCCTGGAAGACAAACATGTAATAAATGAATTAGAAAGTGATAAGCACCATGTGAAAAATGGCAGAGTGTGTGGGAATGGAAATGCTCAATAAATCCATGTTGAATTGAATTACGACATGGTTAAGTAGACTTACATTGGGAACTCTTCTTTTGCTCAGTGACTCAGTTCAAACCAATGACCCCCAAACCCTGAACACAATTTTTGTGTTCTGTGCTATGGCTGCATTTGGTAGATTCCTTCAACCAAAATATAGTGAGCCCAGATAAATAGCATTAGATTTGAAAAGAACATATCGGGATGTAACACTTCAAACCAGTTAAACTAGGTGGGAGTGGTACCTCTCGACCTGCTTTACTCACAGCACACAGAGAACATGGTATTTTGTCCAGCATCCTCGGGCACATGGGTAAGGTTTCTTGGAGCCTGAGAAGGGTTGAGGGAGGTACTATCCCAGCCCACATATAATTCATTTGAGGCACCTAGCTTTAGAATCCCCTGGGTGATTAACATGCAGAGTCATGAGGCTCACTGACTTGGAGTAATCTGTGTCATTAACAATTCTTCCAAATGATTCTGATGCTGTGGTCTGAAGACCACACTTTAAGGAACACTGTCATGTAACAAAGCAGAGACAGGTAGTGAATCACGGTATTTGTCGTGTCCTTATATTTCAAGTTGAGAGTTATGGAGAATAGCTGTAAATCAGTGGTTCTCAAATTTTAACATCAGACTCGACTTGTTGTAGGGCTTGCTAAAACACGGGTTGTTGAGCCCACCTGCATAGTTTCAGGGAGGGCTGAGTATATGCATTTCTAAACAGGTCAAGACCACACTCTGAGATCCACTAATATCAATCATTTGGGAAGCTTGTCTATTAGGAATTTGGATTCCTGTAAGGCAATTTCACAAGGACAAAGTTGGGGTTCATTTTAGAAAGATATGACTAAATCCTGCTTAGTCTAGTCAGAAAACATTAAAGAAATAAATTTGAAAGCCTAAATCAGAACAAATTTCCTGTTTGATAAAAATTGTGCTCTGTAACTTCATATCATGTTTACACCTACCCTCCAGCCAGCTATGTGCTGGTAAATGTTTAACCACCAGTTCTTAAGGGTAAAGGGTAAAGGGGGGGCTGATCTATGTCATTTGCCCACTCTGCCCACCATGACCAGTTTCGGGGTACCCTACTGATGTCAATGAACACAGTCCAGGGAAGAAATGTAGTGGTTCTCCAAAGCATTGGACCCAGCAAACCATTGCCTCCAGCTGCTACAGGGATTTGCCACCTGTCAGAGGCTGCCTCCATTATCCAGTTAGGTACTGGTCACTGTCTCCAGGCCACAGGAAACGTGTTTGCAGGACAGGAACTATTGTCTGCATAAGTAACCAAAATGACAGTCCTTCCTGGTCCGTGGCCCAGAGTGCTCATGAAACACTGCAGTTTTTCTTCTAAATTCCAGGCCCAGCTCAGGAAAACCCCTGGGAAGGGCTCTCCTTCCTCACGCACCTTCAAAGGTTCTGGGTGTTTGGCTCCTTCAGGAAGAGCCAAGGCCCACCTGACACCAAGGTTAGGCTATCCTGGGTGCAGTGGAAGACTTCATGCCACAAAAACGCAATTGAGCTGAAACCACCCTAGGCTCAAGAAATCACTTTTTTAGGTGACCCAACTTACTAGACAAGTGAAAGCATTGAAGAAAGTTTTCTGGTTCTGGAAGATAAAACAACAGAGAGAGCCAGAATTTAGAGCCTACAGATGTCCCTTAGAGTTCAGGTCAGGGTCATGGGGAAGTATTTTGAATATCAATGGTACCAGTGGTGACAGTGGATCCTGGTTTAGACCTGCCAGTTTCCTTCAGTTCTGTCCACACCCTTCCTGCCTGCCTCCTCACTTTAACTCATTCTGCTCTCTCTTTCCTAACCTGCCTTCATCTTTCCAGATGCAGGACGCTATGGGCTATGAGTTACCCTGGGTGTATTTTGTCAGTCTGGTCATCTTTGGATCCTTTTTCGTTCTAAATCTGGTTCTCGGTGTGTTGAGCGGGTAAGCTGACCGTTTCTATGTACTCTTTACAATGCAGCCGAGCAAGGTCCTATGTCCCACTATAGCCACCACCAGGGTCCTCAGGGATGGGATCCTAACTGGCCAGGAAAACCAGGAAAAAAATGTTCCCATTCAACCACAGATTCTGACCCAATGTCTGGGCAGGCTGTTTGGCCTCTGATTTGCACCTAGAGGATCCCCGGGTCCCAGCACTGCTTGGGTCAGTGTTCAGGAGCCGGTGATGGGCACTTGGCCGTGCTCGGCTGCTGAGTGTGCCTCACTAACTATCATTCCATTCTTCCAGGTCAATGATGCCGTAGGAAGGGACTGGCCCTGGATCTATTTTGTTACACTAATCATCATAGGGTCATTTTTTGTACTTAACTTGGTTCTCGGTGTTCTTAGCGGGTAAGCAGGACCAAGGAAAAAGGTCTTGATTTTATTTTATTTACTCTTTCTGCTATTCCTGGCTTTATTCTTTTTTCTGGCTCTGATGAACCTGGGATAAGAGGCCACCTCGGGAGCCTTGAAGTGAATGGCCTTGGCCTGGCTGGACAAAAGATCCAATGTATACTGATTAACCTGTTGGTTTGGGCTTCATGATTCATAGGCCCACTCCCACCCTCAAGCAGCTAAGTAGGTAGGTAGGATGCTTCTCCTTCTACCTGAGAAGCTGCATGGTGAGAGCCTTGAGTTGAAAGGATTTGGTGGTAGGGATTGCCTTGCCAATAGGTACTTGCCTGATTACAGTTTGTGGCAGGCTAACAGTAAAGATTTCAGGTAGCTTTTATGCATTGTTGAATGGACTGGAATAATAAGGGCTTGATTTAAAATACAACTAAACAAATACAAACTAAAAATAAAATTGTCTTTGTTTCTAATTCATAGACTCTACAGTCCGTGTCTTGTATGCCCTTTTACTGAATGGAAATGGTGCTTAGCTGTTCAAAGCCATAGATTATTTGAGAATAGAGGTGGAATATACTTTCCTTTAAATGTATCTACTTGGCTACAAGTATAAAGTTTGCCTAATTTTGGCCTTTGCTCCAAAGAAGTTAAAAAATGGTAGAAATAGCATACGGTTGGGCCATCTAGCTGCCCTGGGACAGCCACCTTGACACTGCAGAGACTCATTGGGCCTTTCCTCAGCCTACCTTTTTCTTCACAAGTCCACACCAGCCATGCCAAGACCTAACACCTAAATGCTCCTGGTGACCTGCTCATGGGTGACCTACTCTGCTGCCTTTGCTACAAGGGGGAGGGAGACAATCTATTTCTGCCATGCTCAAGACAGGTCAGCTGCTTTGAATAGCCTTTCCTATGTCTCTAGGGACATTAATGCTGGGAGAAAGTCAGGCATGACAGGAATGATTACATTTAATTTTTACTAAGTACATGACCTGGGAACAGCTCTTCCTGTCTCCTGCCATAGCCTAATGCCATGCAAAAGCATCGGGTTTAGTCTTTGGGATTTGGTGAAGGGAAGAATCTGCTTCCACCCTCACTCCTTCCCATGGTGGGTGCCTGTTAGGGACTTTGATGACACCGTGCCTTTTGCCAAGGTAAGACCACACAGGAAACTAGGGTCTTCCATCAGGAATAAAAATGGTGAACAGGACAACATAAGCCCCTGATTAGCTGCCTGGAAGATATAAAGGTTTTCATTTTTGTGTTACAACACAAGAAAATGCTCCTGTGTTTATATGTGAATCAAAGCATTGAAAAAACCAACTTCACTCCCACTCAAGACAAAGTTGGATATCCCAGCTCTGCATTTGCTGGATGCATAATGTTGGGCAACTTCACCCTCTTGAACTTCAATTAACCATCAAAAAAAATTAAGATAATAATACCAACTTATAGATTGTTGACTAAGGTGAGAGCATTTGTGTAAAATATGTGGCATATAGTAAGTGCTTAATAATGGTGCTATCATGACAATGATTATTGTTTACTTGGTGCCTATTATAACTGAAATAATTGCATAAAATCCTCAGCCTTTTCCCTTTAAAGATGAGGGAAGTGAGCCCAGAGGTAAATGGCTTAGGTCATGTCATTGTGCTTCTAAGTATTAGAACAAGGACCAGAACTCAGGCAGAGCCTGGACCCCATCTTCCCATCACCATTCATTGAATATACATTGAACGAACTTGAACTGTAACACAAGCCAGAGCTCTGAACCTTAAAAAAAAAAAAACAAAGTGATTCTACTTTCTTCCCCCAGAGATTAGGAATAAATCTAAGCAAGTAAATTTCCCCCCAGGAATCCAGAATGAAGAATCAGCACTAGCCAATGAAGGCCCCTCTTCAAGCAGGATATCTACTCACAGTCATTCTTGCCGCCTCCCCCCAAGGAAAATTGTCTTCCTGGCAGAGAAGTTAAATGGCAGCAGCTGCAGATGTGAGAAAAAATCGTTTTGAAGACCATGTCTTGGACCAACTCAGTCCCACTGTCATGTAGTAATGCTCCCAACATGAACTGACTGAACAGGAGCACTAAGGCTTTCAGACCTCAGAACTGTGAGCTCTGGAGTCCATATAGCAGGACACCTTCCCTGACCCAGTCCCAGAGAGGCAGTGTGCTCCTCACAGCTCTGGAATTGCTGATAAAACATCTCCCAAGGCTTCTTGGGCTGCTGGGTGCACCCTCTGCACTGACAGAGAAGTGTCGATTAGTAGGCATCTCCCCTTCATGGTTTGAGGAGGCCTCTTAATCAGTCAAAAGGGCTGGCCACTCTGAATGGCCTGCGCTGGGTCCATGCAGTGACAAAACCTAGAATCAGCCTCTTGTTGGCTAACCACATGGTGGTGGCCATGGTTTCAGTTTGGGGTCAGCATCTTGATCAGTCAGGACAATATCATAAAAGTCATCACAAGAATGCAACAAAATTGCTTATTCATCAGTCAGACTTGATTAAAACCAACCTTCCAAAAGCATCCAAAACAGTTTCAGAGCTCCACAAAATTCACTGTCCCAATGATAGCATTAACAGTAACCAGCCTCCATGTCAATCTCAGTACATGGAGCTTTTGGTGGATAACTCATTCGAGGCTCGCAACAATCCTATTACCTAGATGCTATTTATATCTCCATTCTATAGAGAAGAAAACTGAGGTACAGACGAGGAAACCACTTCAATCCCTACAGGTGAAAATGGAGGATCCAGGATTAAACCCAAGCAATGTGAATCCACGGCCTCTATCCTTAACCTCCATGTGATACAATCCCCAAGCCCATTTAACTGGCTAAACCCATGTTCCTAAATCTGAGTCAAGAAGTGGGGAGGTGAAGAGCAGTAAGGGCAATGAGGAGGAGCAACAAGAATGTGGAGGAAGGTAGAAGCAATCCTTGAGATAGCTGTTGGAAACAGCCACCAGGAACAGAAAGAGCCCCAAGAGAAAGCTCTAGAGCCCCCACTCAGGAGGCTGCAGCAGGGCATGGTTGTTTAACATGGGGGCTGGCATCCCTGCAAATGTTAATAGTCCTTGATAGAGAACAGACACCCCCCCCACACACACACACACCAGCTCAGTAGGACTACAGCCTTGGAGCATTTTGGAACTGGAGGGGCCTCAGGCCCTACACCCAACACTTAAGGACAGTACTATGTTACAGTCCAACACAATAACACAGCCTCATAAATTATGTCCTTTGGCCACCAAGAAAAGGTTAAATTATGCTTAGAGTGTTCTACTTATAAAGGAAAAAGGACACTCTATAAAGAAAAACGTAAACATTCCAAGAGTTTGGTCACCAGACAGTTAGGCACCCTTTATCATTTTTACATTCACGTATTCAGAACATCTTTCTCACGAGGCCAGATAGAGTCAATGTAAATCATATATATCGCATGGATTTTTTAATTTAATTTTATTCTTTCAATGTTCCAAGATTCATTGTTTATGCCTCACACCCAGTGATCCATGCGATACATGCCCTCCTTAATACCCGCCACCAGGTTCACCCAACTCCCACCATCCTGCCTTCCAAAACCCTGTTTGTTTCTCAGAGTTCATAGTCTCTCATGATTCGTCTCCCCCTCTGATTTCCCCCAATTCACTTTTCCTTTCCTTCTCCTAATGTCCTCCATGTTATTCCTTATGCTCCATAAGTAAGTGAAACCATATGATAATTGACTTTCTCTGCTTGATTTTTTTTCAAAATGGTTTCATGTCCATTATCTATTGATCCTCACAAACCACAGGACTGGTATTAGCACAGACAAGAATTGGATTATATTTGCTTTTCTCTCCAAAAATCTCAGGCTCCAGCCTACTAAAATTAGAGCAGTGACAATGAGATTCTCGAAATTGCACTTAAGCTATAGTCCGGTAAAAGTCCCCAGACTCTGGAAGCTGGTCACTTTTTATTTAAGTGATTGCAAACAGAGGACATCATACATGTTCCTTCAGTAGACAAGGAACTCAGGATCTCTTAGGTGGACAGTCATCCTGTCTTCTTTCCTACCAGGAGATGGGCTTGTCTCTCTCCCCAAAACAACCAGGGACTTGGGGAGGAAGCATGTTGCAACCTGAAAGCATGACTGGACCATTGCACTGTAGTTAAGACACAATGTCTGGACCCAGAAGGATCCAAGAGAAAGGCCAGGACATGCATTCTTTGTGGGTGGACAGAATGTCTATAGTCACATTCATTATCTGTGTAGTTATAGTCTATGAGGTCACTATGAACAATGAATTAATGAATACTAAGACATTACTCTTGGACCTTTGGGACAAATACAAGAGAAACGTGAGGATCCTGTAAGCCTCTACTCACAACATTTGTGTCAACCAACCAATACACAATCTTATTTTATGTGTGTTTCTGTTTAAAGGCATCTTATTTAATATATATTGTTGATTCATTAACATGAGCTCATGGCCAACAGCACTATAACTGATGCCCGAACAGAGTTTATCTGACACATGTACTTTTTCCCTAAGGCACATCACAACCTTCTCACACTTAGGAACTCTAGACAGCACTGCAGCACTGTGCTTGGGGACTATTATTTAACAGAAAAGCCACCAACAGAAAGCACAGAGATTTGACAAGCATGGCACTAAGGAGATCATAAAAAGTACACTGTTTACAGTATGAGAACTGAAACAAGAAGGCAGAGTGTTGCCATGTTTAACTTCAGCTGCGAATGTGACTCCAGTTTTGGCATGTCTGCATAGGACCACAAAGGCACATATGTATCGATCTGGGAGTTACAAATAAATTTTAGCGAGTAAGCAAATTCACAAATACGGAATCTATGAATAATAAGAATCGACTGTTGATCATCAGAAGGCCCAGAGCCCCAGCGTTCTGTATTGACTGGGTTTCCTACATACACCTCCCTTTGCATGCTTTACATTAGTGAGCACTGGTCCCCAGCTCTCCATTCCACCCCTCATTTTTCATGTTGGCCATTGCTGGCAAGAGCTGTGTTCCTGCTTTATGACAAATCCCATGGTTGTGACTGATTGTCTAGCCAGCTCTGGTCCCTGGGCCCAGCACAGCCTGTCAGGCTGGGGCTTCATGTCTTCATTAGCTCTGTCCCCAGAGCAGGCATATGGCTGGCATCCAGGCAAGAAGATAAAGAGAATCAGATACTACCACCCAGCAAATCCCTTACTAAGTGGAGTCTGAAAAAAGAAACCTTGGCTCATCTTCCATCCAGCCACAAGCCGAGTTATGCCCCTCATTCCACAGGAGCCAGTGGGAGCCAGTAAGGCTTCAGATCTGACCCTGTCTCTATTCCCCTCACACCCCAAGTACAACCACATTTTCTTTTCTCTTTACAGATGTTTATGTTAGCTCCCCAGAGTCTTAGGGTATGGATGATGAGCTTTCATTCCACAGGGCAGATGCTGTAACACAGGACTGAGTCAATTGTTCCTACTCCAGTTTGATCCCAGCCCTATTCTCCTGACTCCAGAAGAAGGATGGGTCATTGTTTTGTAACTAGAACTTAACCCTCTGTGAAATATTCCAAAAGAGCTAAAGTGAACCTTCTGTTATTCAGTCCCCTTACAACCCCAAACCCATTCCACAGAAAAGAAATAGAGAATGCAAATGTGTGTGGGCAGAAAGTCCAGAGAAAGTCTTGGAAACGCAATTGTTGGAGTCAGTTTGCATGGGGAAGCAACTGCTGTATAAAGTGACTGTCTCCAGAGAATAAGTCTACAGCCCAGGTGGTATGACCAGACGTAGGGGATCTATCTATCCATGCTCGTCCCCAACAGCAAAAGGAGGAAGGGAACAAAGTGAGGCAAAGCTTCCATCTTCATTCTAAGCTGTCAATCTGGCCTTTTCCCTGGCATTAAACTCCCTGGGAAGGAAATGAAGGTACCTGCCAGTTGGCAGGAAGCCGGAGAAAGAGCAAGTTCAATCCAGTTAGAATTGGATTCAATCAAATTTAAGAAGAAAATTCCATCCAAAGCAGAGCATCATTAAGACAGCAGTTGAAGAAAACTCATTAGCTTGAGAGTCCCCACATCTCCCAATTAAAAAATTCCCTAGACCATTCCCAGTCCTAACCCCTTTTTATCCACAAAAATGGTGAAGACTAAAAATCTGTGCTCTCCTAAACAATACAAGCAAAATGCAAATACTAAAAGGAGGTGGTGGTAGAGCCATCCCTAAACGACTGAATGGATTCAAGAGCTTTCGTCTACCTGTGGCTTGTTGCTGCGTCCTTCCTTCCAAGACGTCTTTCAAGAAATTCCTTCAAGGTGGTTTCTATAGCCTCCTGCCCTGAACTAGGCCTGTATTGGTGAAAGAAGGAAGAATTCTGTCTCTGTGAATTAACCAAGATGTCCAGTGCATGTTACACTCTCACATACACACGTACATACACACACATGTGTGCACACACGCACCACTGAGGGCCCGTTTCCCATAAAGTAAATATCAAAAACCAAAATGCTCCTAATATACCTATTTTGGAAGAAAAGACGCAGACTTGCTTTGAGAGTTGAGAACTAGCCTTCTTGATCAATACATTCTGCTGCCAGCCCCTTCCTTGCTCAGAAAGTGAATTTGAAGTCAGAGAGAAAATCAGGACAGAATCAGAAAATAGGAAAGAAATACCCATTCTGTCAGAAATTTTTCAATATGTCCTTCATCCAGCAAATCCCAACCCAATTGCAATTTCTACCCATTATTGTTTTAAACTGAATGCATCATTTAACTTTTATATCATCTTGCTTTTATGTATTTTTCCAGTCTGATTAGATTTCTTTTTTAACTAAAAGGGCAGCCCCCAGGACATTTTCTTGTGTTTAGAGTCCTCATTTGTCTCCTTGTGGGGAAGAACTTTCTCAAGATTAGAAATCCTTCCAGGCATGTTAAAAGTGGCAAAACAAACTCTAGAAATGAGAAGAGAGGTTGAGGTGGTTAGATCTCCTGGGCCTTAAATCAGTGGTATACTGGTAAATATTTACCAGTTGGCTTTTGGGGTGGGAGGGAGCCCTTGTTTATAGCATTTGCCAATTTTCATGGTGTAAATAGTCCCACCATGGCCAATTTCAAGCCACAAGGAGACATCAGTGAAGCTAGAGCAGCAAAGAGCCATGTGTGGTAGGCTCCCGGGAGCCAGTGCGGGTGAGTGGGCTTCAGCATGCCACCGGCCCTTAACGCCTTTGTCACCCAGGCATGCTTTGAGGTTTTCCAGTGGCCACCCAGTTCCAGCAGGAATGAAAGTGCACAGTCCCTAACTGTCATGGAGGGTTTGTAGTGACCGTTTAAAAGGGGTTTCTGGGTCACGGGAGAATAGTTGTTATTAAAAGGCAAAGGCCATGACTGTGATCCAAGAATGAGGGAAATGGACTTCATCCATCCCTTTGTACTCTGTTGGCCTGCATCAGGAATGTCTGCTTTGGTGACTTTCTGTTTATGTGAGAATAGAGACAAAGCCTGGGATGAGGAGAGAAGGCTGTCTGTGGAGAGCAGGGGCAGGTGGGTGGGTCTCTTGGTGTGAGGTAATTAATCCCTTTGTTTTCTCTTATCTCCATCTCTCCATCCCGCCCACCTGGCCTTCCTCCTTCTTGTACACTGCCCTGCCCCTCTGCTCTCACTCCCCAGAGAGTTTTCCAAAGAGAGGGAGAAGGCCAAGGCTCGGGGAGATTTCCAGAAGCTTCGAGAGAAGCAGCAGCTGGAAGAGGACCTGAAGGGCTACCTGGACTGGATCACCCAGGCAGAGGACATTGACCCCGAGAATGAGGACGAAGGCATGGATGAGGAGAAGCCCCGAAACAGTGAGCAGTCTTTCTGTCTTGGGCTAGGTTCTGGGAGAGGGAGGAGACAGGGGCCAGAACAGCAAGACTATCTACCACCAACTTGTCCTTACAGTTTGTCTTCCTGAAGCAATATTCGATGCACTGATGACAATCATCTCTACTCAAAGAAATTAGTCGCAGATGTGACATAATTGCTGTTGATCTGTAAAGGCTCATATTCCTTTTAGAAAGATTCTAAAAGACAGTTGAGGTTTTGCTAAGGTGAACTCTCTCCCTTTTTTTTTTTTAAATCAGACATCCTCCTCCAGGCTCATCTTTTTGGGCAGGAGGCAGATTATGGTCTTCCCATTAGAGTATTAATGTCCCTATTGTGTAGGAATGTGTATACACATATATCCTAACACATATATATATAAATATATGAGTTTAGTTTCTTGTGCTTATGAGCAGGCATTATGTCCATTGTGTTCAAACTCCCTAGTTGGGTTCTGTGTGTTTCTGCTCATTAGTAACTGAGTTCTAATTGGGAATCTGGGAGAAGGAGCAGGTGGACGGAAAAGGGAAGAAGACAGTCAAAGATGTGAATAGAGAACAAAATCTCTGCTCCCTCATTTCAAAGACCGATTTAATACATCTATCAACTGTTCCCGTTCTCATAACTCTGCTCAAGGTGCAAATACAAAATTAAAACACACAAACAACAAGGGACTCATAACAACATAATTTAATAACCTAAGGAGACCTTTATGCTCTACTAAGTAGTTTTGCAAGTTGGAAGACAACACCTTTGATGGATTGTAACAGTGAACAATGATGCCATTGAGGGTCTTTCAGGAAAAATGCCTGGCAGCTTGTATTATACTGTTGATGGTACTGTGGAGTAGTTGATTCGTTCGTGGAGTAAATGGTATGGTGAATAAATAAGTTGGCCTGTGAGTAACAGAGAAGCTTACCTCTAAGGCACAGGAATTGGCATCTTGGCCCCTCTCTTCACCTTAAGTCGGGGTGAAGCCTCTAACTCATGATTAATGATGATGAGTATGCTTCTTATTGTGTTATTTAAAATGTGCAGTATCCCCTACTCGCTTAGCAATTAATTGCCATCCACAGAGATGTATAGTTATTCTGTTCTCTGGCTAAAGCCAGAGCTTCCAAGGAGAAGTATGCTGCTTCCCTGTCTTGCCCATTAAGTGAATAAATTCCAGGGAATTGGGGCACCTGGGTGGCTCAGTGGGTTAAAGCCTCTGCCTTCGGCTCAGGTCATGATCCCAGGGTCCTGGGATGGAGCCCCGAATCAGGCTCTCTGCTCAGCAGGGGAGCCTGCTTCCCCCTCTCTGTCTGCCTGCCTGTCTGCCTACTTGTGACCTCTGTCAAATAAATAAATAAAATCTTTAAAAAAAAAATTCCGGGGAGTTTCCAGCATGGAGTATTGTCTGCTGCTAGAGCAGACCACATTGACAAAGCCCTTGTGCCCACACTGCTGGCTAAGTTTGGGGAAGAGCATACTGAACTGCATACCCCAATGGACAGGGTCTCTGCCGCATTTTCATAAGCCCAAATACAGAAGAAATCAGACTCCAGAGGCTCTTGTGTCTCTCACCTCATGGCTGGAGGACACTTTTGAGTCTGTTTCTTGTCCTCAATCAGTCTGTCCTGGGAGGATGGAATGGGAGCCTGGCTCCTTTTGTTGTGGAGTTGATGGAACAGTTCTAGGGGATGGGGCAAGGGAATAAGTATCAAAAAAAGCAAGATATGGAGAGTAAAAAAAATAACACTTGCAGTGAAGTGAATGTCAGAAACTTAGGAATGGTACCAGAAAACAGGTCCAAAGGACTGTCTATTGGAGAAGTCCAATTAGAAGCAGAGTTGATGTGATTAAATTATTAAGGAATTGGCAACCTAACAGATCTGCAGAAAAGGCAAGTCTATGGCTTCAGAACTATATTCTCTTCTTCAGAACTTCATAATTTGCCCTTCAAAACAAATACAAGAGGAGAAGTGCTGCTGCAAATTACATGTGTGTCTCCAAGTAATATCTTGGCCTTTGAAATTGCTAAAAGATTACAGTTTAGTGTATCTGCCAGTTCTTTCCAGTTCCAAAATTAAGTAGTCTTTTAAGGGGAAAGGGTATTATCAGTCTTCATCGATGGTTCTGGCAGCTTCCAGGCAGAATCCCCATCAGTCCTTACTAGATGCACCGGTGACCCAGAGTTGGCTCCAGCACAAGGGAAGTTCAATGGACATTCTGTGGTATCTGGGCTACCAAGAGGGGGTCCAATTTTTTTCTAGGCAAACCTACAAAACCACTGAGGAAGTTGAAGGAACAGGGGTTGGGAATACAACAGAGTAAAAGGGCATAGTGGGGAAGCATTTCTCTAAGTTATCAGAACAAACAATGTGGGCAGTAAAATTATATGTAAAAATATATTCTAGTTCATTCTTTCTTCCTTCCCTCCAACCATCGATCAACTAAGGGCAACTCTGTGCCAGTCACTGTTTTAGGCACTGGGGATATAGCAATGAACAAAATAGTCAAACTTCCTTGCCCTCATGGAAATTATATTCTAGTGGGGAGATGAACAATAAATTAATAGTATGTCAGAGAGTGACAAAATGACAAGACAGAAGTGTTTAGAGGTGGCCAGGAAATACCTCACTGTGAAGGTAGCATTTGAATAAAGACTTGAAGGCAATAAGGAAATGAAACATAGATATTTGGGAAAAGAGCATTCTGGGCAGAGGGACTAGTCTATGGAAAGGCGTCAAGGCAGAAGGATGGTGGACATAGAAATAGAAGGGAGGCTAATGAGTGAATAACAGGGAGAGTGGTAGGAGATGAGGTTCAAGGTTAACCAAGAAGTAGATCATGAAAATCATTGTAAGAATTTGGACTTTTACTAGAGGTGAGCCAAGAAGCCCCTGGTGGTTTCAAGCTGAGAAGTGACACAGCCTATACATATTTGACAGAATCCCCTCAGCTTCCACGTGCAGAATGAAATGAAAGTGAACAAAGGTGATGCAGGGAGCCAGATAGGCTACTGCCTCGGGAGATGGTGCTGCCTTATGCTGGTAACACAACATGGTGGGTCAGGCTCCAGAATGGTCTCATTTGCTGACATATCAGATATGGGATGTGAGAGACAGAGAAGTCAAGGAGATCCCAAGGCAATTGTCCTCAGCAGTTGTAAGAGCTGAATCATAATTTATTGATTTAGGGAAGATGATGACAAGAAAAGAGGTCAGGGCGGGAGTATCCGGAAAACCGTCTTGGACCTTTAAGTTTGAAATGTCCATTGGACTTCCAAGTGGAGATGTTGAGTGTGCAACTGGGATAAATCTGAGTCTGGGGAAAAGCCTGGGACAGAATTATAATTTGCAGAGTCAATATTCACCCAGCTGTGATAGTAGGGTATAGTGTAGACAGAAGTGAGACACAGCCTAAGAACCTGAATCCCAGTGATGTTTGGAGACAAGAGTGATGAAGAACCAACAAGGGAGACTTGGAAAGTTGTGGTCAGATAGACAGGAGGAAAATAGAAGGAGGGTCCACACTGCCCTGAGGCCAAGCTGGGTGAGTACTAAAAGCTGGTCATTGGGCTTAGCAATGTGGAGGCCACCACTGGGTGAAATGGTGAGGTTCAGAGCTGGAGGGCAAACGAGAGTCTTCTTTCATGAGTCTCTTGAGTCTAGATACTTCACAGGATGGTATCAGGCATTGTTTGCAGACCTCCTGTTGTTGGTGTGGGCTAGCTGTGAGCCATCTAAAGAAAGAGGAGAGGAGGAGATTCATGCAATCCAGCCAGCCTATGTCTACAGGCCAGCCTTGCATTCTGTCTCCATATTGAGTCATTTCAGTACTAGCCACTGCCTCCGATTGGCTTCAGACAGCCTTGGGAAAAGGAGAAAATAACACTCAAGAGCTATTTTGGTGCCAAAAAGAATAGAAGCAAGCAAAGGTCATGCTTGTACACTGTTGCCTTTTTGATACTTCCAAAGCAGGCAGACGCATGGGTCTTGGCCTCCAAGTTCTGCTCCTCTTGGGTAAAGACTGGGGTAATGTGGAACCCTCCCCCCCTCCAAGCAGCAACAAGCCTCCCTTGTGAAGGCACCACTTACAAAACTATCACTGATGCATGGAACACACTGTCATCAGGATAGACACGCTACTCCAAGGGCTAGGCCCATTTCCCAGCTTCAATGTCAAATCAGACAGAAGTCCAGTCATTAGAGAGAGAGAAGCCATAGAGAAAGAGAGAAAGTCAGAAATTTCTTCTCTCTTTTTCCTCCTCAAGATAAAAAAACTGCACGTATTAAATATCTATCCATATGGGAGTGTCTCTCTCATTGCATTAAGACAATTTAAATGCACTCCCAGACCTCTAATGCTTGCAGTTTAAGACAGACATTTATGTGGATGAGCCTATAAAAGACAGACAGACGGTAGGACCAAAACACTGAATTTCCACATAGATAAATAGGATTAAATATTTACGCCCATGGTGTTCTGTTATGTGACACGGGAGCCACTTTGGCAATCATCATTAGCTGACAAAGCCGCATGACAGCTCTGTGCCCTGCAGAGTCTAGGGTAGTGGATTATTGAAATACAGAAATTTGAGGGCTTATGAAAGCTGCAGGTTGCCCACAAAAGGGCCCCGTGTTGCTTGAGAGCAGTAATCGGAATATCACTGATTTACATTATATACGTGTCAAGGGCATGTGTATCATTATTTCAACCTTTCTTTTCGTTTTACATTTTCATCAGCGAAATCAGCATTAACCCTGGACTTGACTTGTGGTCAGGGGTTGCCAGGAATCTGGATTTCTGTGACAGAATCCCACCAAGGATCTTGCTCTGCAATCATGAGAAGAAACACTAACAATTGTCTTTTACTTGATTCCCTTCTCAGCTTGCACCCTTTAGTTACCATGTGTTAGACGACCTGACCGCATGCTACTCAGTGAAAGCAAACTCCATGCAGACCCCAGAGATCTCTTGTCCCCCGTGTTAACTCCCACTGGTCCTAATTGGGGCCCTAAAACTTTAGTGTCGGAATGTGACCTTAGAAACCAGAATCCAAAACAGGAACAACTCACCTGAGTGGATTATTAGCAAGAGTAGGACTCAGACCCAGGTCCCCTGATTATCCATATGGGACTCATTCCACCACACTGTGGTGCTTCTCACAGAAGCCTTGTCAGACAGTTCTGGGCAAAAGCCCTCCCTGACTGTCCCTCAGGGCTCCCATGGCCCGTGAGGTTTGTTCCCCTTTTTGCATGCCTGCTAGGCCACACTGTGAGGTCCTCAGCCAGCCGCCCTTAATTCACCCTCTGCCCCTCCCCCCCTGACAAAGTCCCAGCCTTGGAAATATTAGTGTGTGTAGAAGCCAAAGGACTTACAAGAGTTTGTGAGTGCCTCTGCATAAGCAGGCTTGGGTCGAGCGTCTTCTTTCCTGCCCTAAGCAGAGAAGCTCAGACCATCACCAGACTTGAGTAGCTTCCCCATTCTGTCCCCTCAGAGTGACTCTCTTGTGGCATCACTGATGACTCCCTCCCTGAGTGCTCCCTACTAGGTCTGAATCACTCTCCAGTCTTGCCAAATGCCATTTGAAACCAGGCAGAAGGGCAAAGAACCCCCATAAGCAAGGACAGTGGCAAGGTAGGAAGATTGCCACATCATGGGAAGGTGTGGGATGCTCTTGAGAAATGATGGAGGGCTATTCCCTGAAGACGCTGGCCACTAGTAGGAACCACAATACACTGGGCTCCACTGTGAGACTCAGTCATGGATTCTTCTGGCTCTTGTATAAATCAGTACCCCCTGGGTGAGGCCCCTGGACCCAGGATTGTGTGCAGTACCTCACGTGGGGGATCATGTCATCACAGGGGCCCAGGAGGGCCTTCCCAAAGGTAGCACATCTGCCTTTGGAGCAGACTCTGGCCCTGAAGCGTATCCCAGCCTGGAGAGCGGTGGAGAGCTACCAGAGGGGTAGCATCAACTATGAAGGGACAAGTCAGGCATGCCGATCTCACAGAGCGCCTATAGAGTTCTTAAAGCAAAACCAGTTTGGGGGTAAAGCTTGCTGACATGGAGCTGTTGAGAGACCATGAAAGCCTTCTCAGTGAATGGCGGCTGTAGGCTCCTGGAAGAATGGAGAAGAAAGAGCTACGTAGCATTTTAACAGTATTTGACGGCCTGCCCATACAGCCTTAGATCAGCGTAAGGGTGCCTGACTGGTCTGTGATGTCATAAGTTAGTAAGGGCCCTGTTCTCGCTCAGGAGGCCCCTGTGCAGTGTTTCCAACATTCCACCCCCCACCCACTCAGGGAGACTCCCAGTTCATAGCACCTTCTCAAGACAGAAGGAAGCTGGCTGCACCATTGCAGAGCCCAGGGCTCCGTGGGGATGCCACAGGAAGGAGAATGAGGCAGGATCGTGCCCCAAAACAGTTACACGCAACTAGCTTCAGAAGACAAATGGTTACATTTATGGTAAGGAATAGAGTCAACACCAGCTGAGAAACATGCCAAAAAATTACTTCTTACACCTTTTTAGACACCTGCCTTTGTCTTGGTTTAGCCTTTACTGCCTAAATGCCCATGGCAGCAAGCACACAGCCAGGCACTTGCTAGGCAACGCTGAGGTTTCCCAAAGACAAAGGATCACCCACCAAGCCACCAGACCACTCCTGCCATGGCAAAGGGACAAGTGGGAGCTGTTTTCCTGGGAGCACTGGCCAACCATGTGCCCCACAGGGGCAAAGCAAAGAGGCTGTTGAAGAACTCAAGAGCTCAGCTCGTGAAGAACTGAGCAAGACCAGGAGTCCTCAGTGGGGCCCCAGAGCTTGGAAGACTCTCTTCTTCTCCAATGCCTGAGGGACAGCACCCCCTGCCTTCCAGCCATGGTCTCAGCCCAAACTAGTGTCTTCCAAGCCCTCTTCTGTCTCAGCAGCTTTGCCACCCTCCCAGTGACCAGCTACTGGGCTAGGACTTCTTCCTCCCCTTTTCTCCTCCCTCCTCTTCTTCTGTGATCCTTCCTCCATTCAGTCAGCCACCAGACCTTATCAGTGGTCCCCCCACCCCACCAAAATCTCCTGGCCCTCTCCCTCCCCTCCTTACCACCCTTCTTTCCAAGATAGTAACCACCTGGGAAACTACCACACACCCTGCTTGGTAGAGCGGAATTCGTACTTCTAGAGCTGACAGGTCAGTCTCCTGCTCAGAAGCTCTCAATGTCTCTCCACAGCTACAGAATAAATCCTACCTCTTTCCCCTGTATTCTCAGCACCTCGGATCTATCCCAGCCAAAGCTTTAATATATCACTTCCTACTCCCCTTCAGCAAAACCAGACTACTCTTGTTTTTCAGATAGGCCTGCTGCTTCCTCGCTTCTGGACTTCCATGCATCTCTGCCTGGCATACATTCTCCTCCTCACCTGCTCCGACCCTGCCCAGTCCTCCCAGACTCTCTCAGTCCTCCCAGACTCTCCGTCTCACAACAGGCAGTGCCAGATACTCTTGACCTCTGCCCTGCCTCACTGGTGTGAGTGGAGATGGCCCAGCCCTCTCGTCATACAGAAAGCCCTCGGGAGGCAAACACTATGCTTTCCCAACTTCTTACTCACCCTCCCACTTAGGATCCAGGGCAGTGATTCATATTTAACAGACTTCCCCCCTCCAAAAAATATTGAACTGAATTGAATCAAACCCAGCTCTGTGGATCAAGAATATTAAGATTTTATGTCTCTACCTACTTGGCCAAATATCCTTTGTCTAGTCTTAGCCATATTCACAATAGGCCCTTGGAAAATGTACCATCATTGACGATGTGGGTAGAAGTGAGTCAGGGGCTGAGGGAGTGGGCCCAGAAGAACAGCTGGAAGGAGCTAGAATTACAGACTCACTGAAAGAGAAAGCTGGGTGGTCAATAGAGCAAGGGGGAGACTCCCTGAGGGGGGAGTCATTGTTCTGTAGCTTGTGCTTTTGTGTTCTGAGATTGGATAGTGGACACGTATCAGCCCTTCATGGGTTCTCCTGATAGAGGCAAGACAAGGGAAAGGGCATGATTGGGGACATGTCTTTTCCTTGCATGCAAGATAGGAAAGACGTAGATTATCTCATTTAATCCTCCCCATGATCATCTTATGTTGGTACTCCCATCCTCATTTTGTCGATGGGAAAAACTAAGGCTTGGAGAAATTCACTTGTTCATGTCACATAGCTTGTGCGTTGCCCAACCTCAGTTATGTAGGCCTTGATCCCAGTTCTGCTGACTCTGTACTATGCTCCTTTATACTCCTATATACTCCTTATACCATAGTCCCTCCCCTCAGTGATGTGAAGGCTGTCCTCTTCCTTCAGCCATAAGGGACCTAAGAAGAGGGCCAGCTAAACCCCCGGGAGGCCAGAGTAGACTTTACTGTAGCACTGATCACCTTCAGTCTAATGGGCAAAGCAAGATGGGCAGAGAAAAGAAGGAGAGGGGAGGGCCATAGAGGGAAAACAGTGGCAGGGAAAACTGATCTTAAATGTTAACAAAAAGGGGCATGAGTTTGATTTTTAAAGAAAGAGAAAAGTTGAGCTTTATGATTATAAGAACTACATTTCAAACATGAAAGGAAGTGGTGACATTATCTTGTTCAAGCAAAAATCAAAAACAAAAACAAATAAGTTAACTGAGATCAAAAACTATCCATCTTATGGAGCGGGTCGTACCCATCTGGCTCAGTTGGTAGAGCACATAACTCTTGATCTCGGGGTCATGAGTTCAAGCCCCATGCTGGGCATTGAACCTACTTAAAATAAAATATGTTTCACCTTTTTTTTAAAAAATCCATTTGGAATGGCTTAAGAGACAGTCTTGCTTAAAAGAAAACATATGAATTATATGACCTGTCAGAGTTTCTTTCAGTTCAGGGCCCCTTTTGGACTTGATTAAAAGAGAGTGCCACCAGAATGGTCCAGGAACGGGGTGTTCTAACTCACTGACCTTCCACTCTCCTTCTTTGGCAAACCCCATGAAGGCTGTGATATAGTTTTCCTATGATGATGCAGGATTGTGCAGTGCTGTAGGGCCATCCCTTCCAAGCCTCCAACAATCCCAGGAACCTTGGCATGGTAGGGGCCCAGGAGAATAATCTCTGGCCAGGAACAGCCTCATAGTGAGGAGTTCATATGTGGTGTTTTCGAAGAAGTCTTTTCACCTACCTGAAGCCACAAAACCCTTTGACCAATGGATCTGCCCACTCAGCCTCACCCAGTGTAGGTATTCAGTAAAGTGCTGATTTGATTTTAATTTGGGGCTTTGCAAACAGATCAACACACCTGGGAGCTCGAAGTAGCTCAGCAAAGGGATCAAAGCGGAGATGAATCACCCTAAATTTCCCTTTGATCCATTTCCTCCGAAAACCAGTGCTCAGCCCCCAAACAGAACCACCCATAGTACAGTTGCCCTTGGCTCCCAACACCCACCCCTCCCTTACTTCCACATAAACACTGGGAGATAAAAGCCCCATGTCACATCAAGATATATTACCTGTCAGACGGCTGGTAGTGAGGGAGAAGGAGTGACAGCTCCTGCCTCTGTCATTCCTTGCTGTGGTGGAAAATCATCATCTGGTGATGGAGGGAGATCAGCCACAGAATACATTTCCATCATCAGGGCACATGGAATGGGAGGCCCGTGCAAGGGGGACAGACACTGAGATTGCTGGCCTTACAGTGGCAGCATTTCGGAGACCTCCAAAATGACCTCTGCCATTCAGAATATCAAGACAAAAAACACAGGCAGGGTTCTAAGGGGTCTTACAACCTAGTGAAGGAGACAGATGCACAAGCAGGTTATAGCAATGAGGTGAAGGAATGGACAAGGTACTGGAGAAATACGGAGGCAAATGAGTAGTGTTTGGAAGGGGATGGATGGGGCTTTCTACACAGGGAATGATTCTGAAGGGGTGTCATGTCAGTTGGGGTGGGCTAATCATTGTCATAAGCAACCTCTAAATCAGCGTGGCGCCTGACACAATGAAGGTTACTTCTTGCTCCACAGTTCAGTGTGATTTGGTGTTGGTAGGAGGGGAAGTTCATCTCCACAGATTCTGGGAATCAGGTCTTCCTGCTCACAGTTCTACCAGCCCTTGGGCCTCAGAGGCCTCCATGGGTCCTCTGCATCAGGCCAGCAGCAGAGGGAAGGAAGAGGGAGTCTGATGGCCACGCATAGGACTGTGGGCATGGCTCCTATCCTCACCTCATTGGCCAGAATAGTTCTCAGCTCCAGCTAGCTTCTGGAGGCTAGAAAACCTAGCCTAGCTAATGCTGGGGTAGAGGGGTGGGAAGGGGGAAGAACAATTGGGGTTGGGTGAACACATGGCAAAGGCTGTGCCCCCTGAAGACTGGGAACAGTTCACAAGGCCAAAAGGATAAAAAGGGCATTGTAAGCTGAGGGAGCCATATATATCAAGGATAGAGGCAAATAGCTGGAGACAGGAGGAGAGGAGGAGGAGGAAGAAAAAAAAAATGTTACTTTAAGGTGCATGGGGAGAAACCAAAGATTGAGCCAAGAAGGAAGACAGCTCTTGTCCCAGAGGGCTTCAGATATAGACCTTATCCTGTGAATAAGGAAGAACCACCCAAGAGACTTAAGCAGATGTCACTGTGGAAAGGCCACCTGACCTTGATGGGAACCAATGGTTGGAGGGAGTGAGAAGCTGGAAGAAGGGAGATCAGTCATTTCAGGGGCCGATACAGCTGAAATAAGGATCAAAGAAGGAGAATGGTTTGCAAAAAATGGCCTTCCACCAGTTGCCTGCATCCACTATGAGAGTCCTAGGGCTAGCCAACCAAAGAGCCTTTGGAAAGTATTCCCTGTGCTTTTCCAGACCCAGGGATGGTAGAGGGATTACAATGGTGACCTGTTCCCCTGAAGGACTCCCCCCTGGGAACTGGTTTGTCTTGTCTGGGTGCTCTGTCAGCCCTTGGCCCCTGCTGTTCCAGTCCTGTTTCTATCCATAACTAAACACACCAACAAACAGTGCCTTTCCCCTGACAGGTGCCACATGTAGAATTCAAGTGACTCTACCCCATTTAATCCCTGACCTTATGATTAAGTGGCTTATGAAAAAAAAAAAAAAAGGTTGAGTAACAACCCCAAACATAGGGCTTTGATAGCTCCATCTTTCAGGATTACTTCATCAAATGGAAATGCACATGCCTCTGGTGATAACTACAGTGTTTCCAGAAGAGATTTATGCTCCCATATAAGAGGAAAGATTTTGTCCTCTTAAATAACTATAGTACCTGCTGTAAGTGCCGGACTATTAATCATTGTGATCACTTTGTGTTTAAGCCTCGTGGTTAGTGGGATGGGACTGGAGCCTGGTCAGAACAACAGAGAATCACCCTAAGGAAGCTGCTCAGTAGAAAGGTGGTCCCTTGGGAAGATGAATGGAACTCTTAAAGCCAGAAGGCAACATGTCAGCGCTAGGCTGGGCTGCAGGCAGTAGGGAAAGGGAAAGCTGGAACAGGGAAGACTGGGCCAGTTAAGTATTATTCCTGCCTCCATCTGGGCTGCTAGAGCAAATTCCCATAGACTGCCTGGCTTCAACAACAGACATTTATTTCTCATAGTTCTGGAGGTTAGAAGTCCAAGATCAGAGTGCCAGCATTGTCAAGTTCTTGGAGGGTCCTTTTCCTGTTTATAAAGGGCTATCTTCTTGCTGTGTCCTTATGTGGTAAAAAGAGCACAAGCCATCTCCCTGACCTTTTCTTTTGAGGCCACTAATCCCCATCTTAAAGGCTCTATACTCGTGATCTAATGACCTCCCAAAGGCCCACTTCCAATACCATCACACTGGGATTAGGGTTTCAACATACAGATTTGGGGCAACACAAACATTCAGTCCATTGCAGTGACCTTTCTGTATCCCTATACTAGGCCCTGGATTCCTTCTCAAGCCAAGTGGATGGCTCCAGCACAATCAGAAAATCACAGAATCCTAAAGTCCTAGGGCACACAGGGGTGTCCCGGTCACTGAGTCTCTCTAATAGCCTCCGGCAGAACCACACAGCATCCTATCACACCTTACGTACCTATTAGGTGCCCTGGGGCTAAAAGAAGCATCTGGACTATTTCTATAGGGCCCTATTTCCTCTAAGACTGGCTTGTTTTCTGAAGACAGCAAAGGGCAGATTTCCTCCCCACTCGTGGTGTTCACAAACTTACTTTCTCTCAAAGATGCGTGCAGGTTTCAATACTCCCAGGGAAGATCACAGGTTGTGCTCAAGGGTAACATAGTGGGAACTGGGCAAAGGCCTCCCAGAATAGAACAAGCAGTGTTGTTCATTTCCAAGCGCCTGATTTCAATCCTAAACTTGGACTTCACTGGAAAGTCCAAACTTTCCTCCTCCTGCCCCCAGTTTGGATCCTCCAGCAGGACCCACATGCATCATGACACTCAGCACCAACCCTCCTCAAAGGGGAGGGTGAGCAAGAAAAATGTGTTTGCCCAGAAGACCTGATTCCTAAAATATAGCTCGTGAATGAATGGTCTCCTGCAAAGGTCACCAAGGAAGACCAGAGAGAGAGTCGAATGTCCTATTCCAGGTGATATCTCCAGATGGTCTAGGAAGGAAAAAAAAGGAAGAGAAAGAAATATTTAGCCATTTATTTAGATTCATACAAATATATACCCCTGGCAACAGAGACTTAATTCATATTAGTTCATCAGACTGACCAAAACTACTCCCAGCAAAGATCTGCAAGGGTTATTCACTAAGACAGAACTTTGATGAGAGTAAGTTAAAGTTTGTCCTTTCCAAAAATACACATTTGAATCTTGACAAGTTTCTTTGGTGTTAATTTGTCTTATTTTTATTTTTTTACAAAAAGATATGGGTATGAAGATATTTTTTAAATGTCTAGACCAAAAAAAAAGCCTTTGATGCTTCCTAAATCATGCTCTAAAAATCATTTGCCAACATAAAGCTGGTTTTGCATAACCTAACCCATCACAGGACTTCACAGCGGCTAATACACAGGAACACAAACAGTCCAAGATTAGAGGTCAAGAGAAAATATAAACATGGGCTCGAAGCTGTTAAAGAATTATTACAATAGCCCTGAAACTTGTCTGTGCTTTCGTTGGGTGTGACATAATAGATCTGTTCTCAATGACCTACTGATGAGGTGGAAAGCCTTAATTATATGCTTGACAGGCTGGCTTTAAGGGGAAAAGCCTTTGTTTACCTTACCAATTCAAAGCTTCAAATCAGCCTGTCCAACCGTTACATCTCATTTCAATGACTCATGAGATATGATAATGGTATCTCATATCAGGCCAGTTATTATGTTAACAAAATTCTCTGAAAATAGCAACACAGACATATAGATACAGACATACACACAAACACACACACACATACACCCTATACACATGAGCAAGAAAAAATTGAGGACCCCTTTCTTGTCAGAAATACTCAGAATTGGAGTTTCATTATATTTATTATTACTTGTTTCAGTAAGCTGACATGACTAGAAGCTTGGTGTAAAGTTTGCCTTGCCCAGCAGAGGCAGAGAAAAAGATCACCCCTATCACCTGAGAGGAGAGCCTCTGCTTGGCATGAAAAGTAAAGCAAGGGGCACCTGGATGGCTCAGTGGGTTGGGCCTCTGCCTTTGGCTCAGGTCATGATCCCAGGGTCTTGGGATTGAGCCCGCATTGGGTTCTCTGCTCAGCAGGGAGCCTGCTTCCCCCTCTCTCTCTCTCTGCCTGCCTCTCTGCCTACTTGTGATCTCTCTGTGTCAAATAAATAAATAAAATCTTTAAAAAAAAAAAAAAGAAAGAAAGAAAAGTAAAGCAAATGGTAGAGGGTCCTAGGCCCCTCGACCTACAACCTGTTCTGCCATTCCAT
>ML098316.1:0-11560 GCA_003697995.1 Taxidea taxus jeffersonii | reverse complement strand
AAAAAAAAAAAAATTCTCTCTTCCTTTCCCTCTGCCCCTACCCTCCCCCTAAAACACATGTTCTCTAAAATAAATCCTAAAAAAAAATCCTGATACAAGTGTTTTTGCTTTTTTTTTTTTTAAATCCTCTGAGTCAAGTAACAGACATCCTCCATCATACAGAGATTATATGAACATCTGCTGTAGCATTCATAAAGCAGGAAATTAAATTCAGTGTATAATCCCAGGGAACTCATTAATGGAAGTCTTCTGGGAATACATACAAAAAATGATTACACCTCAAAGCTGCTGCCTAAAGACAGAAACATAATCTAGAATGAGTAAGAACAGGCTACTATGACCCAGACACATATTCTAAACCCATGTCTCTTCCCTGTTTATGTTCTTTCCACTAAAGAATAAATTCAAGGGGCACCTGGGTGGCTCAGTGGGTTAAAGCCTCTGCCTTCTGCTCAGGTCATGATCCCAGGGTCCTGGGATCCAGCTCCGCATCGGGCTCTCTGCTCAGCAGGGAGCCTGCTTCCTCCTCTATCCCTGCCTGCCTCTCTGCCTAGTTGTAATCTCTGTCAAATAAATAAATAAAATCTTTAAAAAAAAAAAAAAGAATAAATTCAAACTTCTAGGTTTTTTAAAAATATGATGACTATTACTAATATAAGTAAGCATATAAAGCTAGTACTAAAATTGCTAAGTCAAAATTCATTACAGACCCATCAAAAAGTTGCAGAATTACACTTCCTTAGCAATATAGAAATCTATAAAAAGCTACCAAGAAAAAATTACACTTTGGATAATGAATCAAATCACTAGTATGACAAAAAAATTAGAAATTGTTAGCTGTGTAGAAAACTGACCAAGAAATTAAACTGGCCTAATGGAGCTTGCTCCAGAAAATACTTTCACAAAAATGTCCCCAGGGTTGAAACAGCTGGTCGAAACATTCTGTGTCATACAATGAGATATCACCTCACACCAGACAGAATGATTATTATCAAAAAGACAAGAAACAACAAGTGTTGGTAAGAATGTGGAGAAAAAGGAACCCCTATGTTGGGAATGTAAATTGCCACTGCCACTGTGGACAATAACCTTCAAAAAATTAAAAATAGAACAATCATATGATCCAGCAATTCCACTTCTGGGTGTATGTATATCCAAAGGGGGAAAAAAACCCACTAATTTGAAAAGATATAAGCACCCCGATGCTCACTGCAGCATTATTTACAATAGCCAAGATATGGAAACAACCTAAGTGTCCACAGAGAGACAAATGGATAAAGAAAATATAGTGTATATACACAATGGAATACTACTCAGCTGTTAAAAAAAAAAAAAAGAATGCAATCTTAACCATTTGCAACAACACGGATGGACCTAGGGTTATTATGCTAAGTGAAATAGGTCAGACAGAGAAAGACAAATACGATTGCATGTTTTGCAGAATGTAAAAAACAAAACTCATAAATACAGAGAACAGACTGGCAGTTGTCAGAAGATAGGGGATTTAGGAAGTGAGTGAAAGGAGTCAAGAGATACAAATTTCCCATTGTAAAAGTCATGGGGATATAATGTGCAGCCTGGTAACTATAGTCAATAACACTGCATTGTAAACTTGGAACGTTGCAGAAGGATAAATCCCAAAAGTTCTCATCATAAGAAAAAAAATGTTTTGTAACTTTGTATGATGACAGATGATAACTAGACTTACAATGGTGATCATTTTGTAATGTACACAAATATTGAATCATTATGTTGTATACCTGAAACTGCTACAATGTCAACTATATTCCAATAAAAAAAACTCAATATGCACTAACTATCCCTGAGACTAGAGTAACTAAAGGAGAACAGAATGTTTAAGTTCTAGCATTCTGGAATAGGAGCACGTTTGAAAAGAAATCCATGACACCATTACAGTTTATTCTTCATGACATGCTTCATATGGAATACCAGTTAGAACGGGAAGAACTGGTAAGAATTTTATAAGTCAATAAAATATTATGCAAGGCTGAAGACTGATTTAAAGTCATGCCATTATTTTTCCTCTACCACAAGGTAAATACGTAATATCACCCATTATTTTTCTTCTTTTTTATAAAACCTAGGGGAAAATACTGGTTAAAATACTTTTTTGGGTGCCTGGGTAGCTGTGTAGCTTTTTAATGCTATTGAGTTAAATAAAAGCTCAGTGGGTTGAGGCCTCTGCCTTCAGCTCGGGTCATGATCCCTGGCTCCTGGGATTGAGCCCTACATCGGGCTCTCTGCTCCACAGGGAGCCTGCTTCCTCCTTTCTCTCTCTCTGCCTGCCTCTCTGCCTACTTGTGATCTCCAACTGTCAAATAAATAAAATCTTAAAAAATAATACTTTTTGTAAGCTATAAAGCTGTGAAGACATCTTTGTAAAAACAGTAACTGTTACTACTATTAATGTAATAAAGTACACAAAACTGGATAATTCATAAGGTATTTGGCATTACCTGTCCAGGGCACCCTCTAGGTGTTCGTGGGAAACATCAAAATAGTAATTGGTATGTTCTCCACTAGTAAAGGCATTTGAACTTCCTGCATGCTCACTGAGAAACTGGCTGTATTCATTTTCTTTAGGGTATTTCTTTGTTCCCAAAAATAGCATATGTTCACAAAAATGACTTAAGCCAGCAATATTCGGAGGATCTGACAATGAACCTGAAAGAGAAGAAAAAAACACATACCACACATCTTTTTTTATGTTGAAAGTTATAAAATACAGATGCATTGCAGATGATCTGGAACTTCCGTTAACATGACAACTCCAACCATATAGCCAGAGAAAGTCAGGCATAGTCTGCTCTAAAATGGTATTGTGTAGATTCTAGCCTCAGCTTCTGATAGTAATTAGCCGGTAACTTGGGACAGATTACTCAGCCTCTCTGGACATTAGTTTCCTCACACATCACAATGGAGGGAAAGAAAGAGCTGAACTGTTTTATAAGAGCTAGAACTTTCTAGTTCTGGCATTTTATTGCAGGGGATAAATACAGTGTAGTGTTAAGAGCATAGGTTGAGGGTTACCAGCTCTGCTGACAGTGAAATTGTAAGCACAATACTTTATCTGGCCTCAGTCACTTTTTCTATACACACCTAATCTAGAGAGCTGTGTGAACACAAATCAAATGAGAGCTGCGAAGTGCACTATGTCATACTTGGCAATAATTATTTGTTCAATACATGATGGTTATTACCTTATTTCCTCAATTTTAAAATGCTATTGAGCTAAATAAAAGCTTTTCAGAGAGGAAAAAAAGAAACACACCTATGTACATATAGGTAAGAAACAACCTGATGAAAGCTACATTAAATTAAAAGGAAATGTGCACACAAGAATCTAGAAAATATGGTATTTCCTAGTGTACCAAAAGTATACAAAAATGAAAGCTTTACCATTGCTACTGTAAAGGATGGGAATTGATTTCCTTATCGCTAGGTCACCTTAACTGAGAACCTGACAAAATGTCTTGGTAAATAAATGTAAGATTATCTGATTTCTATGAATGTAGATTGCCAACAGCTGTACATGGCTACTGCATGAAGTAAGGTACATCAAACCGATAACTAGGAGGTCTTCATTTGCACACATATGGAGAGTTCTAATAAATGTCAACATTAGATGAAGAAAACAGAACCAAGCTTAATTCACAATTTTAAACTGTACCTATGTGCACATCAAGTGCTGCTGATGACTTATCCGTGGTCGGATCACTGATGAGAAGTACTTTGATACCATTGGCCAGCTCTAGCCCACGGTATTCTCGCTTGTCTTCGGGAGATTTGATAATGTGATTTCCTAGTCTCTTGATAGCTGGATTATTCATCTTGCTGTAAGTCTTCTCTTGGAAACTGAAAAGAAAAAAAAGTTTTAATTGTTGCATTGTGGCTTAATTTTTTTTTAACGAATAAAGAATAGCATCAAGCAAACCCACATATCATCAGATAAAAAATAACTGGAGAGGAGCACCTGGGTGGCTCAGTGGGTTGAGCCACTGCCTTCGGCTCGGGTCGTGATCTCGGGGTCCTGGGATCGAGTCCCGAGTCGAGCTCTCTGCTCGGCGGGGAGCCTGCCCCCGCCGCCTGCCTGCCCCCCCCTCCGCCTGCCTCTCTGCCTACTTGTGATCTCTCTGTCAAATAAATAAATAAATAATCTTTTAAAAAAAATAACTGGAGGAATTTTTTTATAGCTCATCAACAGAGTATAATCATTCCTCTCTTCCCTCTTACCCCTCATTCTTTTATTAGAGAAATGCTAACAATATTGTTTTTGTGGAGCCCTATTTAATCTAGGAGAGCACCTGACATGGGGATTTGAGACAGGATAGGTTGGGTGATGAGCTGGTCAGTGTGCTGACCTAGAATGGATTTTTAATTACCAATAACTGCTTTCCACATATTTCAGAAATATTTACTAAAGTAAGATGAGAGGTTGTGTAAAGATTATTATTGGACCAACCAAAACATTGCTCAACCTGATGATATTCGAAGACAGGACAGAGCTAGAACTCACAGGTCTGATACGCACATGCTCATAACAGAGGGGACGACAACCCCCATTGAGAAAAAAAAAACCTGTTAAGTCCTGATACAAATAACAGAAAAAATGGAAAGAAAGGTAAGAAAGACAGGAAGGAAAGGAGGGAGGGAGGGAGGGAGGGAGGGAGGATGGAAGGAAGGAAGGAAAGAAGGAAGGACATACAAGCAAAAAGTGGGAAGGATCCCAAGTAATTTTTATAATCTGGTGAAGTAGTCCTCTCCTGTCCTCTCTAGGAAAGCTGAATTACTAAGATGGGAAGAGGCTGTTAGCACACAGAATTCTGTAGGAGTACTGTCTGGTATTAGTCCAGGGAAGGGATGTTCCAGAGTCTGGGATTATGCATGTTTTTGAAACAAAGAGTAGATGCTTTTTTGGTCTATATTGGGGATCATCTAAGAGACAAAAATGAGCCACTATTATCAATAGGCTAATAGATTAATCAGGTAAAGCCCAAAACATCTGACACTAGAGAGGAAAAATGATCCTATGCCAGCATATTTTCTTCTTACCTGAAAGACAAAAGAAGTAGATCTGTCTGCTCCTTAAAGACTGATAGACGTTCAGATTTAAAGATAAATCAGAAGGGGCATAAATAGGCATTATTATCTTCAGTAAAACCTTTATTTTTTGCATTAAAGTATCTGGAAACTAAGGGAGGGAAAAATCTGGCTTGCTTTTATCACAATACCTTCCTCTCTGAAATTGTCTATTCTTCTGAGTAACAACTGATAAAACAAAGAGGTCTGCTCCTATTAAGACTGTCATCTAGGCACCTAGGTGGCTCATTAGTTAAGTGTCTGCATTTGGCTCAGGTCATGATCTCAGGGTCCAGGGATAGGGCTCCCTGCTCTGCGGGGAGTCTGTTTCTCCCACTGCTCCTCTCCCTGCTCGTGATCTCTCTCTCTCTGTCTCTCTCAGATAAATAATATCTTAAAAAAAAAAAAAAAAAAACTGCCCGTCTAGATCTCCTTTTAAGAAGACTCTTCAGAATTTTAAAATAGTGTAAGTCATCCTAAAAATATAATACTGGTTTTTTAAAATCACATAGTACTTTATATAGATAGTGCTAATAGTCATGCCCTATTTATAGTAAAACTATTTCTTGAAAAATAAAGCATAAAATATAATGCTAACATTTTTGGAATACAAGATCACCACTGGAGGGACACCTGGGTGGCTCAGTTGGTTAAGCGGCTGCCTTTGGCTCAGGTCATGATCCCAGCGTCCTGGGATCGAGTCCCACATCGGGCTCCTTGCTTGGCAGGGAGCCTGCTTCTCCCTCTGCCTCTGCCTGCCACTCTGTCTGCCTGAGCTCTCTCCCTCTTTCTCTGACAAATAAATAAATAAAATCTTAAAAAAAAATTTATAAAAAAAAAAAGATCACCACTGGAAAATTCAAAAGCAATTTGGAAGTTATAAGGTATTATTAACAACTCCTTTCTATTTCATTAGTCACAAGCCTGAAGTTCGATGCTCAAGACAAATGAAAAATCTGAGTGCAAAGTCTTAGAAAAGGTGTTTTGAGGTTAAAAAAAAAAAAATCTCAGGGGCACCTGGGTGGCTCAGTGGGTTAAAGCCGCTGCCTTCGGCTCCGGTCATGATCCCAGGGTTGTGGGATCGAGCCCTGCATCAGGCTCTCTGCTCTGCGGACAGCCTGCTTCCTCCTCTCTCTCTCTCTGCCTCTCTGCCTACTTGTGATCTCTGTCTATCAAATAAATAAATAAATAAATCTTAAAAAAAAAAAAAATCTCAGGGTAACAGAAAATGATCTACCTGAGCCCCCAAAGAGGGGCACAAGGATAACAATGCTGGCTAAGACATTTCCCAAAGGACAATCTGTTTTGACTACAACAAATGCCTTCAATATGTAGCTGATTTCAAGGACCTTAATCTGGGTTAAGTTTAAATAAACCATGAGGCAACCTCCATTAAGACCCCCAAAAAGAAGGGCAGAATTAAAAGAAAATAGGAAAGCTCAGCGTGTACCACAGAGAAGAGCCTATGCTCCTTCCTATAAGGCTCTACTGAGTGGGCGGGGGGGGGGGGGATTCTTGTAATGGGTTTCACCAAGTAGGAGCAAAAACCAAAGACTATTTTTGGTTTCAATATGCCATTGCTTTCACCTAACTCCCTCTACTGTGCTTGCCCCAGTTAGTCTGGCCTAGGAGAACCAAGGGCTACAAATGACTAAAATGTAATGACAATGATAATGGAGCTCTAAAAAGTCTGTCCAACCCACAGCTGTGGTGGGGAAATGAAATACAGCTCATTTTCCTAGGATGAATGGTCTTATTCTGTAGGAGGTGAAAATTCATCAGAAGATAACCCTCCACTATAGGCTACATTCCCCTTATCCAGATTTCCATTTTTTCAAAGGAAAAAAAATATGTGCCATCACAGTTCATCACAGGCATGTACAGAACTCATTGAGATAGTGAAGGCATGCCTGATTGATATCCTTGGTGTGGCTGAGCACAAGGAGATGGATTTATTCTCTTAAGTCAAACATAAAAATTAGTCCAATTACTTTTAGACATTTTTACAAAAGATCAAGGACAACTATAAATTTCTATGCTGGCAATGCTACCAAATCAAATATCATGACTTCTTGAGGAAGTAAAAGCCAAAAGAAACAGTAGCAATATCTTCAAACAAGATCCATCCCCAGCAATCTATATTCAGTAGGCATAGTCTGGATCCCTGCAGCCTAGCTATACCAGCACATCCAACAACAATTCGATTCTCACCTTCTGGAGAACTGAAGGAAATGATCGGGAACTCCTCTGATGATGAATTCATCAACAGCTTGCCTGGCTCTGTATTTATACTCATGAGATCACATCCCAGCTCCCTCATTAGCATAAAGCCTTCAGGAGTAATTCTGACTTTCAGATGACAGGCTGATTGCTAACTCAAATGCTTTCCCAGACACTTATTTGATATTTTTAACCTAAGTCAAAATCTTAGGAGCAATAAAACTACTTTCCATTTTAGCAACCTTATCATATATTGGAAACTTCGTAAAGCACAACACTGTCAGTGTTCAGCATTCTGATAAACTGGAGAGAGATCGAGTAATTACAGCGTATTTTGTAGTTCTGTTCAGAATTTAAAACAATGACTAAAATCACATTACGTAAAAGCTGGAAGAGTCATTACAGATTATCTAGTCTTTTGCAGTACCGGGACTGGCAGCACTGGCCCTTCCTGAGAGCTGGTTAATAATGCAAAAAATACCAGAAACCACCAAGAGACCCACTGAGCCAGAATCTGCACTTGAACAAGATCCCTAAGTGGGCTAGTCTCCTCATCTTACTTATATGGAAACTGAAGGCCAGGGAATTTAAATTGCTTGTCCGGGATCATATAGCAAAAGGTTACAATAAGAACTCAACTCTCGGGACGCCTGGGTGGCTCAGTTGGTTAAGCAGCTGCCTTCGGCTCAGGTCATGATCCCAACGTCCTGGGATCGAGTCCCGCATCGGGCTCCTTGCTCAGCGGGGAGCCTGCTTCTCCCTCTGCCTCTGCCTGCCACTCTGTCTGCCTGTGCTCGCTCTCCCTCTCTCTCTAACAAATAAATAAATAAAATCTTAAAAAAAAAAAAAAAGAACTCAACTCTTAACTTCCAGTTCTGTGTCCACCCTAGCTCCCCCAGAGCCAAAGGAACATTTAAAGAGGCCTATTAAGGTGCAGACACCACATCACATATGTTATCTATAAATATGTGTGCCCCAGAGCCCTTGCTCTGAAGGAACCAGGACTAGTGAAGGGAAAACATGTCATTATCTTTTAAGTGTGGTGACAAAGTTGTTCCCTGGGCTCTATGAGAATAATGAAATGGGGGAGGAGGAATAATAAAATGGGGGCAGAACTCTGTCTAAGAGGGGAGAGAGGGGAAAGAGAAAGTAAGTGGAAGCATGCCAAATAAAAGGAAGGACATACCTGAGCAAAGGACTGGTGGTGAGAAAAAAACAGGAGGCATAAAGGAGAAAAGGAGAAAAACAAGAGCTTGAAGTTAATAGAACTACAACCAGAACACTCCCTGAAAGATCATTAATTTTTATCTAGACAAGTGAAGACCTAAACTGCAGGTGTGCAAAATCAAATTCCCACACAGGTCATTTCCAAATTCCCATATCAAGAGGAAAATTTTTATGCAAATAATCTTTTATTCAAATGACCTTCTGCAGTCTTTTTTTCTCCTCTTTTTTTTTTTTTTAAAGATTTTATTTATTTATTTTGTCCGACAGTGAGAGAGCGCAGGAGCGAGCACAGGCAGACAGAGTGGCAGGCAGAGGCAGAGGGAGAAGCAAGCTCACTGCTAAGCAAGGAGCCCGATGTGGGACTCAATCCCAGGACGCTGGGATCATGACCTGAGCCGAAGGCAGCTGCTCAACCAACTGAGCCACCCAGGCGTCCCTTCTCCTATCTCTTTAAAAGGTGTCTCCCAGCCTATGTAACAGGAGATTGAGAAATTTTACTTTGCGTTTGCTCCTTACCCACCCCCATAGCCCCAGACATATTTAAAGGTAGACCTCATCTACTTCTAATTTCTAAATGCATGACCTATAAACATGAACAGGTGAATGACCATGCTAATAGCAAAATTATAAATCAAACCCTCCCTTCTGTGGAATCCATCCACCCACTCCTAAAACCATAGGCAGAAGCTGAACTTGCCTACCGTGCTCCTAAATGGGGGGGAGGCACCCAGAGAGAAAAATGCCTGAAATCAGAACGACACAATAAACATCCTTTCTTCCCTGCGGAAGACAGAGGTAAGTGAGAATATCAAGGTAGTGGTGGTATGAGCTCTAGGATGCTTCAGTGTAAGATCACATATTCTCAAATACTATTCATGTTAGTTGACCTAAAAAATCACAACGTCTCTCAGGGAAGCAAATACCCATGGCTCTTCAGTTATACGGACCAGTATACCTCACTTTATACACCAGCTAGATCATAAAGGTGGGTATAAACTAAAATCTTGTCAATTAAATCTTATTTTCCTGTGATGAGATGTTTGCCTTTCTTTGTTCCAAGCAAAATGTCAGCTGTTCTAACTCTGCAGCCTCTGGAAATAAGTTTACCATGAAAAAATGAACTTTAAATGAATAAGGGTAGTTGCAAGTTATAAAGGACTCCTACAGCAGCACCTAGGTGGCTCAATTGGTTAAGCATCTGGCTCTTGATTTCAGCTCAGGTCATGATCTCAAAGTTGTGAGATGTAGCCCTGTGGCAGTGGCTCCCCACTCAGTGCCCTGTATGCTCCAGATTCTCTCTCCCTCTGCCCCTCCCCCTGTGGTGGTGTGTGCGCTCTCTCTCTCTCTCTCTGAAATAAATAAAATTTTGAAAAATAAATAAAGGAATCCTATAGCAGCATTTTAGAGATAAGTGCTTTTGCAAATTTTTAGTTTTGGTGACTACATATCACTGGCTTAGGTGACTACATATCACTGGCTGTTCATTTCAAAAGTGACAAGCTTAACATGGAACACTTTATAGGGGCTTTATGGAGGTTGAAGCAAATGAGCAAAACCTTCATTTTATACCTCTTGCCACACAGTTACTTAACTACAGTCTTCATACAGTTGTAGTTTGGGGACTGAAGGTGTTTCACACCTTCTTCCTTCTATAGCTAGCCTTCAGGCTGTTAGAAAATCTAAGATGCGACAGTACAAAACCAATACTAATAATTACTCTCATTTTTAAAGTGTCCTATGCTTTATAAACTGCTCATTTAATTTTCCCATTCTCCCTAAGTGACAGGTCACAGCAGCTGTTGATGGTCATTCCCCACATCCCCAGAAGAGGAAACAAAAGCTCAGTGATTAAGTGACTTGCCCAAGGGCATTTACACAATTGATTTGGGGCGGAGCTGGAACTATAGAGAAAGAGGAAGCGTGGGAAGGGGAGGAGCAGAAGGTGGTACTTAAGAAAATCATATATGGCTTTCTTTCTCAGCTCCCACAGCCCTTCCCTGACCCCATTCCCCTGCCTTACAATCCCAAATAACAAAAACAAGGAAACAAAATTTAAAACAGGTCAAAATAAATGCTCCAGTTCTTTTACTCCTTTCTCCCCATAGAAAACAGAGATAGGTAGTGTGACGGAGCCTAGAAGAATGCTTCTAATCTGCCAGACTCCTGGGAGGAGAACCATACTATCTCATGATACTTTGGTAATAAAAAAATAAAAAGGAAACCGTATGGCAGGATTAAATGTATGGCAAGTTCAAAGAGAGAGAAGAGTGTGTACAATCATTTCATGCATGAAAGGGAATATAATAATAATGACTACAGTAGATATGGTAGGGCTATGGTTAATTTATTTTTCAAAAGCACAGAGTAAGCCACATGAACAAATAAAAAGGAGAAAAATCACAATCATCTGAGTAGATGCAGAAAAAGTAACTAAACTCAACAATTTACTTTTTTAAGTCTGCAAACTAGAAACAGAAGAAAATTCCTTCATCTGAAAAACTATCCACAAAACTACAGCAATCATCATACGCAATGGTAAAATAATGCAGACACCCACAACCCCCTTCCCCACAAACAGTGTGTCACTATCCTCTCTTCTATTCAACAATGGGCTGATGATTCTGACCAATCCAATAATGCAAGAATAAGAAAACACAAAAACATGAGAAAGAAAGGGGAAAAGCAACTAACATTATTCATAGGTGACATGAGACATGACTGTGTATGAAGGGGTTCTGGGCAAGTCTCCCCAAAATGTGTCACTTTGGCATGTGGACTATTTTGAGCTGAAGGCAATTAAGACCCTGCAGGCTCAGGGTGCCTGGGTGGCTCAGTGGGTTAAAGCCTCTGCCTTCAGCTCAGGTCATGATCCCAGGGTCCTGGGGTGGAGCACCGCATCAGGCTCTCTACTCAGCAGGGAGCCTGCTTCCCCCTCTCTCTGTCTCTGCCTGCCTCTCTGCCCACTTGTGATCTCTGTCTGTCAAATAAATGAATAAAATATTAAAAAAAAAAA
>RCUC01113552.1:0-12753 GCA_003697995.1 Taxidea taxus jeffersonii | reverse complement strand
CCCCCCCCAGGCAGAGCAGCCCATAGTGCACACCTCTGCCTGTTCCCAGGCTCCGGGCACACTGGAAACTAATGGGCTGGGTTTTTGCCTTTTCTAAGATTATTTTTTTATTTATTTTTGTGGGACGTCTGGGTGGCTCAGTCCGTTGGGCATCTGCCTTTGGCTTGGGTTGTGACCCCGGAGTCCTGGGATCAAGTCCCGCATCGGGCTCTCTGCTCAGTGGGGAGCCCACTTCTCCCTCTCACTCTGCCTACTTGTGCTCTGTCAAATAAATAAATAAATATTTTTTAAAAATAAATAAAATTTACTTTTGCAAGAGAGGGCAAGCACACGCTCGAGTGAATGCGCACAAGCAGGAGGAGAAGCTGACTTCTTGCTGTGCAGGGATCTCTACGTGGAACTTGATCCCAGGATCATGACGTGAGGGGAAGCCAGACGCTTAATGGAGTGAGACGCCCGCCCTAATCGGCTGTCATGGTGGACAGACCTGACCCAGCGGACCCTGTGTCGAGGAGCAGCGTGTGGCCCGCTGCTGCTGTGGGAAAAGTACAGCATCATGCTGGAGAATGGCTGCTCCCTTCCTCTCCGACACCCGTGCGCACGTGAGGGCAGTACTCACCACAGAACCCGCCCAGGCCACCTGAGCAGGCGTGAGAGGACGACTGCCTTTGGAAGGTCAGGCGGGGTGTGTGTTCGCAGGAAGTGGCAGAGGGAGATGGGCCTTGCCCGGCAAAGAACCGCTGGTCGCCACCAGCGGCTCTTTGTCACCCTCCCTGCACACCCGCAGTGCCGGAGGGTCCGCCACGCATCCACGCAAGGGATGAGGGGGCCTTCAAGCCTGAGGCTGCGGCAGCCCAGGGCCACAACACATCTGATCGGCCCACACGTGCTACCAAAGCCCCTTCCCCAAATGAGTGCCTGCTCCCTGGCCACGAGCACTGAGCGTGAGAACAGCTCCATCTCTTGGCTGCCCCAAAGTGGGGCTCATCCTGGGAGTCACCGGGGCCACACTGAAGCACAGCCCGCTACGGGGGAGCCGACCACCGTGAGCCCCTGGTCTTAGGAAGTCTGTGGCCACCGACACATCTTCTATTCCAGTGGTTCTCCAGTGGGGTGGTTCTGCCCCCCAGGGTACCCTCACAGTGTCCAGAGACTTTCCGGGGGAGGGAGAACGTGGTGCTGCCTCCGGCAGGTAGGAGCAGGGACGCTGTGAGCGCCCACAGTGAACAAGACGCCCCGCAGCAGGCAACAATCAGGTCTGAGCGGCCACGGTTCCTGGGGGAGTTCCTGCTCTATTCTGGTAGACATCATGCTCCCCTCCCCAGGAAAAACCCCACCAAGTGTTCAGTGAGCAGCCCCCCAAAAGCATGCAGCCCTCCCTGGAACAGAAGGGAGAAGAGGTACAACCACGGGGAGCTGGAATTCGTGGGGAGCAACAGGTGTACCCAGCCTGAAAAAGGCAAGTTAACAAACCCCAATGCCACGTTTGGGGAACAACAAGAAACTCCATGACCTAAACAGTGTGCACGGCAGTGCTGACGAGACTTCGCAGTAAGACTCGCAGCCAGGGGTGTGGCTTCACACTCAGCAACACCAGACTGGGGCAGAAGAAAGCACACCACCAACGTGCTGCCAGCCCTCCCCACCCAGTGGCAGTGCAGGGACGCAGGGCAAGCGGCTGGCTCCCGAACTGGGAGAGACAGGCAGAAGGGAGCGGCACACCCCTAATGGGCGGTGCGGAGTAACACTCCACTCTCAGCAGCCAGACCGGCCCTCAACCTTCAAGAGCCTAAGAACAGCGATCCAGCAAAGATGCCCGAATACAAAATGTCTCCACACAACCCCCTGCTCTCCGGGAAGCAGTCAGCCACTCCCACGGCAGCTGCAAGGCCTGGGCTGGGGAACAGCAGGGGCACGAGCCCTGGCTTTCTCACTCAGTTTCTCCAGGGCTCTGGGCTCCACTGGCCAACACACAGGTTTTGGCTGGAACTCTGTTGACAACGCTGTTTCCAAATGCCAGCCTCTGACATGTCACTTGCTGTAACGTTATACTCAATCATTTCTGTGATTTAAGATGTTTTTTAAACTAACGAAATAAACTCTCAACTTGGAGCTGGAAAAGTAAAAACAGCTAGGAGCCCACTTTGACGACCGTAGAGAACACCATTTACTCCACGGTAAAGCAGGCATGTGCGAAATAAGAGCACATCCGGCCAGAACTGGCACAGGAGGAGAGAAGCAGCTGAGCACGCCTGACCTGCAGCCTCTCAGCCTGTCCCAGAATGACTGCTCCCACAGGGAAGCACCTCTCTTGGAAGGAGCCCCCTCCACTCAGACACGAGGTGAAGGGAGGGGCATAAGCATAGGACAATCCCGGGCACCTGGGTGGCTCAGCTGATTAAGCATCAGCCTTCCGCTCAGGTCGTGATCACAGGGTCCTGGGATCCAGCCCCACATTGGGCTCCCTGCTCATCAGAGAGTCTGCTTCTCCTTCTCCCTCTCCCTCTGCCCCTCCCCACCCCCTGCTCCAGCTCACTCTCTCTCTCTCAAAAATGAGTAAGTCAACACTTTAAAAAAAAAAAGACTTAAGACAATCCCACACACATTATTCTTAGTACTGTACCCTGCAGGTGGTCTAGGACTGACATCTTGGGCAGAAAAACACTGTGTTCTGTATATGTCATGGAGACTGTCACCAGGTAAAAGCTGAGCCCCGGTTTTCCCTGCCTATAAACACAAATGCACCTGGTACTCTTACCTTTCCTAACAAGTCCTCCTTGGGCCAAAGCACAATTCTAGTAGGAGGCTGGAAGGCATAAGGAAGCCTCCCCTTTAAGAAAGTACCTGGGGTGCCTGGGTGGCTCAGTGGGTTAAGCCTCTGCCTTCAGTTCAGGTCATGATCCAGAATCCTGGGATCAAGTCCTGCATCGGGCTCCCTGCTCAGTGAGGAGTCTGCTTCTCCCTCTCCCTCTGCCTCTGTAATAAATAAATCTTTTTAAAAAAGAAAGAGAGATGGCGCCTGGGTGGCTCAGGTTAAAGCCTCTGCTTTCGGCTCAGGTCGTGATATCGGGGTCCTGGAATCAAGCCCCTCGTGGGCTCTCTGCTCAGCAGGGAGCCTGCTTCCCCCTCTCTCTCTGCCCGCCTGTGATCTCTATCTGTGTCAATTAAATAAACAAAATCTTTATATTTTATAAGTTAGTAAGTTTATAAGTAAATAAGTTTTGTAAGTTACCATCAACCAGGCAGTCACTTTACTGCAGTGTTGGCAGCTGGCTGAAACCATCAGCTGGAGCCGAGCCAAGCTGAGCCCACCGTGCCTGCTTTGCTTTGGTGGCTACCGAAGTAGAAGGCTTGGCCACAGAAAAGAGAGAAACAGGGCACTTGCTCCAAAGATGGAGACACAGGAGGGTGGTGACTGCCCCTGAGGCCAGGCTGAGCAGGGGAGGGGAGAGGACAGCAAGTCTCCACACGAACCAGAAGGCAGCACATAGTCACCCCCCTCCAACCTCTCACTCCCAGGCCCCATTGCCTCACCCCGACCCCCTGGCTCAGCAGATTGTTGTTTGCCACGATTCAGAGCACATCCAGCAACCCCTGGGGAGCTCCAAGACCTTAAATTCACCCAGTGCAGACAACTCGGGCTGTTGGGGGTCCTGTAAGTACACCTTACTCTCCAAAGCCACGGGTTCTCTGTTACTTCATAGGAACATACATACTCATTTTGCTCATCCTTTTTTTTTTTTTTTAAGATTTTATTTATTTGAGGGGTGCCTGGGTGGCTCAGTGGGTTAAGCCCCTGCCTTCAGCTCGGGTCATGATCTCAGGGTCCTGGGATGGAGCCCCGCATCCGGCTCTCTGCTCAGCAGGGAGCCTGCTTCCTCCTCTGTCTCTGCCTGCCTCTCTGCCTACTTGTGATCTCTCTCTGTCAAATAAATAAAAATTAAAATTAAAAAAAAAAGATTTTATTTATTTGACAGAGCGAGTGTGCGTACACAGTGCGGCGCGCTGGGGGAGGGGAGCAGAGGGAGAGGGACAAGCAGACTCCTTGCTGCGCAGGGATCCTGACGCGAGGCTCCATCTCACACCCCCAAGATCATGCTCTGAGCGGAACCCAAGAGCCGGACGCTCAACTGAATGTGCCACCCAGGCGCCCTGTGCATTAGCGTTTCTTAAAGGAGGTAAATTAATTACATCATTAATCTGATTGCTCAGTAAACATTACCACTGTGCTTGCAAGGGTCCAGGGACATGGCCATAAGGCAAATGCCGTCCCTGCCCCTAGGAAGCTACATCCTAACAGGGTAATGGGTCTGATTCATTTACAAAACTGGCTGGCCAAACCTGGGAGGGTGACCACGACAGAGATGGGCCAGTGCTGGGGGCACGAGGCAGCCAAAGTAGACCTCTGGCTGGCATGGGGCTGAAGCATGAGCTGGCAGGAGGCGCGGTGGTGGGTGTCTCTCAGGTGCTGGTAGTGGTCTCGGGTGGAAGGCCGGGGGGCGCTGTGGCTTAGACACAGCCACGTGGCAGGGAAGAGGATTCCCATACAGAAAGTAAAATGTAGTGACAGCTAATCATGCATCACACTTTTTCAAAGAGTTATTTATTTTATAGAAAGAGACAGCGTGCGCTTGGACCGGGTGGGGGGTGTGGAGGGAGTGGGGAGAGAGAAGCGCAGAGTCTGATCCAGGCCAATCCCTTAACCCTGAGATCATGACCTGAGCCGAAACCAAGATCCGGCTGCCTCACCGCCCCCCCCCCCACCCCGAGTACCCTACATGCATCATCCGTTTTAAAGTTTCACTTTCCTCTAATGTTTCAGATTCAAAATACAGCAGCTGTCACGAGTCAGAAAGAAAAGCCAGTCATTCTGAAATCAACATCCACGTGAGGTGTAGAAAGAACTCTGGACTTCTGAGATGGCAATAACAGATGTTGTGAGACAGAGACAGACACGGACACACCTGCTCTGCTATTATGTGATTTACGTGAAACGCCAGGGCCCCCCGCAGCTTCTGCGATCTGAGGCAAACTCGGGCCCCTCAAAACCAGGCTGCTTTACCCACCTGACACCAACAAATGTTCACTGAGGGCCTACTATGCGCCATGCACTGCTCTCCCTACTGGAGATGCAACAAAGAAACAAGCCAAGCCCACTCCCTACACTCTGGGGCGCCTGGGGGGCTCTGTGTCTGCCTTCTGCTCGGGTCATGTTCTCAGGGTCCTGGGACTGAGCCCCAGGTCAGACTCCATGCTCAGTGGGGAGTCCGCTTCTCCCTTTCCCTCTGCCCCTCCCACCCGCTCCTGCTCTCTGTCAAATAAATAAATGAAATCTTGCGGCTACATTCCAGTACAGCACACAGACTCTTGGAAAACAAACGACAAGTAGTGTTACAGTGTCGGACAGGGATAACTATCATGAGAAAAAAACAGCCAGAAAGGAAGACAGGAGTACTTGAGGTGAGCAGTTGTGGGATGTGCAAATTTAAACACAGAAGCCCTCACTGGGTAAGTGACACTGGAGCAAAAACCCAAGGAGATGGGGAAGCCCTAAATAAATCTGGGGGGAGCCGTCTCAGCAGAGGACTGGCCAGTGCAAAGTCCCTGAGGCGAAAGCACTTCTGGACTCAGCAGCCCAGTTTGACCCACAGTACGGGCCACCTCCAGACAGAACCACTGGGCGCCAGGCAGAGACCTCAGTGCTCCTGAAACACTCCTTCCGGGGTCACTTCTGGTAAGTTCTGGTTACCTCAAAGTGCAGGGGTGGGAGCCTGAGAACTGAGGCTGCCCAGAAGGGCCTAAGCATCTCCTGAACCGGACTGTGAAGCTAGTCTAGCCCCAGCCATACCCTCCTGCATCAGTCCAGGGTTCTGAGATGCTGGCCACCAGACCACTGCTGCTCTGGTGTCCCCTCCGCTCCAGCAATCGTGGGCATAACCACACAGGAACCTGTCAGGGGCAGCCTTCCTCCTTCATGGAATTCTGCAGTTTCCTTCCTGATTCAGCCACCGCGTGCCAGCCGAGCACCTCCGTGCAAAACCAGCTCTTGGGGCCCCTCCCTGATGAAGAGGTTTTTAGGGTCAGATGGATGCTCGTACTTTCTCTTCCCAAAGAGCTGTAACTCACTGGCATGGTACATTCTAGCGATTAATTTTCCGAAAGATAGCCACAGTGTGATTCTTTGAGGCATTTAAGCATCAACTGTGAAACAAAAAGCCTAAGAGAAAAGACCCTCTTCCGTGTGAAAAGTCCAAATGTTTGTTATTATAGTTGTTATCCTTTTTTTTTTAAGAATTTATTTATTTATTTGACAGAGAGATCACAAGTAGGCAGAGAGGCAGGCAGAGAGAGAGGAGGAAACAGGCTCCCTACTGAGCATAGAGCCCAATGCGGGGCTTGATCCCAGGACCCTGAGATCATGACCTGGGCCGAAGACAGAGGCTTTAACCCACTGAGCCACCCAGGCGCCCCTATAGTTGTTATTCTTTTTTTTTTTTTTAAGATTTTATTTATTTATTAGTTAGAGAGAGAGCGAGCGAGCACAGGCAGACAGAGTGGCAGGCAGAGGCAGAGGGAGAAGCAGGCTCCCCGCCAAGCAAGGAGCCCGATATGGGACTCGATCCCAGGACGCTGGGATCATGACCTGAGCCTAAGGCAGCCACTTAACCAACTGAGCCACCCAGGCGTCCCTATAGCTGTTATTCTTAACAGCTAATTTCTTTTCAACATCTTGAGGTGGTGCTCAAGCAGCATCAATAGCACTGACGTGGTCTGCCACAATCTGGGGGACACAGACTGACTGGCAGCCCCACAGAGTGAGTTCTGGTCCTGAGTCGCCCCCTCCAGCTTGTCAGCACTCCGCCCTGCAGAGGCACAGCCCAGGGATCCCAGGTGACCCAGGACCTGCCGGTGAGTCATTCCCTCCCGGCACAACCCAGTCAGCTAGCCACCCACCCCATGACCCAAAACTGCAGTAAGTAAATAGTTTTGGTTACTCCACAGCTTCTGAAATTTAAATTTCTAGAGAAACTTCAAGTACCAAAACAGTAGTCATGCCTGTCCCCTATCCCCATCCTCCCTAATCAAATGAAGCTGACCACAAGAGTTCTCCAGAACACAGCCCACAGGGAGTCATGATCGCTCGCCTTCCCCATACACACGTGCATACCCCAAATCCACGCCCCTTATGCCCAAGGAAAGGCTGGATGCTGCCACCTGCTTCACCAGCTTCACACCACGGGCCTGCCTTCATCAGTGCTGTTCCTCCCCTGCCAGGAATGCCCCGACCGTTCCTCCCCACTTGCCAGGACCAGCACCGCCCCCCCGCCCGATCTCCCCATTCTGTGTTTCTCCCTGCTACCTCCTGCGTGGCTGGTTAGGATAAGCTTCAGCAACTGCCTCGCCACCCAGAAATGTGGCAGATACGTCTGTGGCTGAGCTTGCTCGAGAACAAGGAAGGACAGCTGTTCTCAACTGAACCTGCCTACAAGAATCAGTGTCACCGACTTCTGGCACCTTGAAGCCTCTGGAAAAGGGGTCACCATGTCCCCCTCAAGTCCTCTCAACATGACTCTCATTCTGTACAGATGAGTGTGTAGACAATGAGTAAGTAGGAATGCCACCTGCTGTGCTCACCTTACCTTTTCAGAGTGGGGACCACAAGCTGCCCTTCACAAGAGCGACTCTGACAGGAAGACAAACATGAGTCTTAGCTGATTCCCAGGGGCGCCTGGGCGGCTCTGGTGGTTGGACGGCAGGCTCTTGATTCGAATCCCCACATGGGACTCCACGTTGAGTGTGAAGTTGGCTTGAGGTTTCTCTCTCCCTCCGCCCCCCACCCATGTGCATGCACAAGCACATGCTCTCAAAGAAATCTTTTTTTTTTAAAGGTACAACATATATGTATTTTTTTAAGATTTCTTATTTATTTATTTGACAGAGATCACAAGTAGGCAGAGAGGCAGGCAGAGAGAGAGGGGGAAGCAGGCTCCCCGCTGAGCAGAGAGCCCGATGCGATGCGGGGCTTGATCCCAGGACCTGAGCCAAAGGCAGAGGCTTTAACCCACTGAGCCACCCAGGCACCCCCTAAATAAATCTTAAAAAAAAAAGGAAAAAACCTGACTTCCAAATGAACTTGTAAGAATACAGTCCATTTGTAAATGGCATTTTCTATAGACTTTAACTTGTTTCATACAAATTGTATGTAAAAACTTAAAGAATTTCAAGTTCTTTGACAGTCTGAGTGTTGAGTTCAACAGTCCCCTCTTAGAAGTACAAACTTTCAACAGAGAATTAATTTGAGATTAAGTTTTTTAATATTATCAAATATGGAATTATCATATACACCAAAACCATGTTAAGTAAGACTTAACCGAACTACATAGCACACTGCCCATCCACTAGGAGTTAAGGAAAATATCAGCATCAAAATATCCAGTATCTACCATTCACAACTGCTAACCTGACACGCAGATTACAACACAAATCAACCTGGGACAAAGAACAAACAACGCACAGATTTCCTTCCCACGTCCCACCAAGTCTCGGGCACCAGACCAGGCAACTTCACTAACCCTTAGGAGACCAACTGCTGGGCAGATGGATGCTTATTTTTATTTTTTAAAGGTTTCATTTTAAGATTTTATTTATTTGACAGAGATGACAAGTAGGCAGAGAGGCAGGCAGAGAGAGAGGCGGGGAAGCAGGCTCCCCGCAGAGCAGAGAGCCCGATGTGGAGCTTGATCCCAGGACCCTGGAATCATGACCTGAGCCGAAGGCAGAAGCTTTAACCCACTGAGCCACCCAGGCACCCCTAAAAGTTTTATTTTTAACTAATCTTTACACCCAATAAGAGACCCAAACCTACAACCCCGAGACCAAGTGTTGCACGCCCCACCAGGTGAACCAACCAGGCAGCCCTGGAAGCTTATTTTGAAAATACAGAGCCCCACGTTTGTAAAGTGCATCTCACGGTCAGTAATCAGCGGTGGCAAGACGGTCCTCACTGGGCGGGGCGGGGATCGGTGGGGGCAGCCCAGGCCACAGGAGGCTACTGCCCGTGTCTGCGGAGAAGCCACAGCGACTCCCAGGGCATGGGACTCAAGCTGTAGAGGTGCTCTTGGGCCTTAAGTGGTTTGAAGGGGATGTTTGGAGGGGAAACCCATGGTTTTGCCTCTTTTGTTTGAAAAATGGTAATTTATTTTTTTTTATTTATTTTTTAGATTTTTATTTATTTATTAGAGAGAGAGAGAGAGAGAGAGAGAGAGCGCACAGGCAGACAGAGAGGCAGGCAGAGGGAGAAGCAGGCTCGCTGCTGAGCAAGGAGCCCGATGTGGGACTGGATCCCAGGACGCTGAGATCATGACCTGAGCCGAAGGCAGCCGCTTAACCAACTGAGCCACCCAGGCGTCCCGAAAAATGGTAATTTAAAACACTTCACGAGGAAAAGTGATTTATCCTCTCATCTACTACCAGACAGTTCACTGAACACCTACTAGGAGCCCAATCCTACCCGAGCCCCCGGGACAAGAAGGAGAAAAGGCTACAGCACCTGGGTGGACACCAGAAGGCAGAGGAACGAGACTGCCAGGAAGAGGACTGACCGGCAATTCTCAGAGCCCTCCAGCTGCTTCTTTATCTGTGTCTTATCTTTATCTCTTCAGGAAGGATAAAATGCAGAGGGTGCCTGGGTGGCTCAGTGGGTTAAGCCTCTGCCTTCCACTCAGGTCAAGATCTCAGGGTCCTGGGATCCAGCCCCCCATCCACCTCTCTGCTCAGCGGGAAGCCTGCTTCCCCTTCTCTGCCTGCTGCTCTGCCTATTTGTACTCTGGGGCTCACTCTCATTATTTTATTTAAAAAAATAAAATATTTTTTTAAAAAAGGAAGAATAAAATGCAAATTAAGCAAGGACTTCAAACAAAGAAGGGGCTTGGGGAGTCTGAGGCTGGACTCCAGGCTGGTATAATGAGAAAGTCTTTCACCTTGAGGGGAAGGCGGCACCCGTGGCTGAGCCCAGGATTCAACACTGTGGGCCTACACCCTCCATATCTGAGCAATGCAAGTAGGTTCTTTAAATACATCTTGGCTCCTAAGGGTTTTTACATTTCTACAAACACGCTGAGGAAGAATGTAATTCCATGAAGACACAAAAATAAATATCCAAACTCTTAATCATCAGTTACTAAGCTATTTAAACCTTCTGCGCACGAGCTAGTAGTCTGGGCCTCAGACGGACAATTACAAGGCGAGTGGAGAAGCAGCGCGCACGGAACTGCTCAACTTGCCCCACACAGGTTCGATCTCAGCTCTGCTCCTCGCTGGCTGTGTGACCTTGAACAAGTTCGTCAGTCACCTCTCAGTGGTTCACACTGTCCACCTCATAGCCAGGGACAAGGAGAACCACAGCTCCCAGCTTGCTGTAAGGATTTTTTTTTAAAGATTTAGTTGAGAGCAAGAGAAGAGCAGGAGCAGGAGGGGCAGAGGGAAAGGAAGAGAATCTTAGGAGCACAGAGCCTGACATGGGGCTCGATCCCACCACCCCAAGATCATGACCTAGGCAGAAACCAAGAACTGGGCGAAGCTTCCCTGCGGCGTTCAGGCGCCCCTTGCCGTGAGGGTTTAATAAGTTAATCTACGCAAAGCGCACCAGCCGGCCTGCTCGGAGGACGTGCGCTAGAGGCACTTCCACGACTACACAACACAGAAGACACAAAAAGGTTTCCCGTCCAAGGGTCATTAGATCATAAAATAAGCGTTCCAAGGCAAAAAGTACAGCCCATCCCTTCCCAAATATGGTTGCCGAGTCAGAATAAACAGAATCAACTCTATACTGCATTAGGAGGCCCAATTCTAACTCTGAGGCAGATAAAACGATTCAGGAAGGCTGAGCCCCCCAACCACCAGGAGAGAAACCACGATCAAAATCGGGCCCTTCTATGGTCAAGATGCAGCCTCAGAGCTTAAGGCTCCAGCCGGCAACCTCTCCTTGGGACAGGATCCCAAACTCAAAACGCTAAGTGGTCTTCAAACGCGGCCTGGGCAGAGGGTGCTCTGGAGCTCTGAAACACCCCGAGACAGGTACAGTCGACACGCCACACGGTGGGAACCCTCCCCTCGAGGGAGGCAAGCTGCCCCCAATCCGGCCAGCTCATCCCCAAAGGAGCACTGCTCTCATTCAATGGGGCTCCCTGGCAAAGAACACTCCCGCAAGAACCCCTACCTCGAGAGCTTCCACAAAGCTAGGCCCAGCAACCACTGCTGCCTCCCCCGACTCCCAGCACGAGGGCTGCGGTGGAGTACCAAAATCCAAGACCCAAGTTCTAGACGTGTGACTTGCTGAAACCAGGGGTAACCACGGGTCAGCCACACTCTTTGAACCATAATTTACTCTTCTATAAAATGAGGTTGATAACACCGACCCAGGCCTTGAGGCTGCTGAGTGCCTTCAAGAAACAAGGGCAGGAAGCACCCTGGGAGGTGTGGGGGGTGTAGGGGCTCCCCGGACAGACTGTGGGGAAGACCGTGCGTGGCTCCAGCCTCAGGTGGCGGGAGGGGACTCTCAGCCCAGTGCCTGTCTGCCTGAGCTAACACACACCGGGCCACATGCTCTGCAGGCCGCACAGTCTTCAGCTGCAGCAGTCGGGGAGCTGCCCACACAAGACAAGCGGTCACCAGGGCTCCGGAGCAGCACCACACAACGCAAAATGCAGCTGCCCCAACCAGTGCGCAGCCACGCGCAGCAGCCGAGCTCCAGGTGTCAGAGGGCTGGATTCAGAGAAGACCAGAGTAAGACTGCTCCCGCTGTTCCACGGAAAGGGTGCAGAAAGGGCAAGAAGGAAGGGAGAAGCATTCAGTGGGTGATCCCTGAGAATGCCACTTCACCTGTCTTCCCACTCTGTCCCCCAGCAAGGTGCGGCAGGTGGCAGAACACAAGGTCGGGGCTGCCAGCTGCCTGAGGTCCAGTCCACAGGCCTGACAGATGGCAGCCCTCAGCAAACACTGTCTCCGAATGTTACTGACCTGCATCCTCGACGTTACTGGGGATGTATGTCACCACACACACACACACACACACACACTACGAGACACTGAAGTACAGTCTTTGTGTGGACACAGAAGCTCTGCTTACTTCCCGAATTTTGGAAATCCCTAAAAGTAACCTTCACACACCATTAAGTTAATTAACATGAACCATATCAGGGTGCCAGTTACCCCAGGACCGCAGCAGTTAAGACTGCAATCAGGAGGGTCACTCCAAGGGGGCTCCTAAGAACTCAGCAAAACCCTATGCTTCTTCTTTTTTTTTTTTTTAAGATTTTATTTATGTATTTGACAGACAGAGATCACAAGTAGGCAGAGAGGCAGGCAGAGAGAGGAGGAAGCAGGCCCCATGCAGAGCAGAGAGCCCGATGCAGGGCTCAATCCCAGGACCCTGGGATCATGACCTGAGCCGAAGGCAGAGGCTTTAACCCACTGAGCCACCCAGGCGCCCTAAAACCCTATGTTTCATGCAGGGTGGTGGGCACATGTGAATCTGTTTATGTGTTCATTCTTTAAATTCTCCATATAATTATATACACCCCTTATAGATACAACTTTACCACTGCTGAAAATAGAATTAATGAAATGCCATTTTTTTCTCTACTTCTAAAAATAATGAACATTTATTACGTGCTTCCTCTCAGCATCTTACATACTATCATGGTCAGTCCTCAAAACAACTCTCAACATCCACCCCCCACCTTTTTTTTTTTT
>ML098313.1:12236-25065 GCA_003697995.1 Taxidea taxus jeffersonii | reverse complement strand
AAAAAAAAAAAAAAAAAAAAAAAAAAAAAACTGAAAGAATTTGAAAACACCAAACCAGCTCTACAGGAAATATTGAAAGCGGTCCTTAAGCAAAGAGAGACCCTAAAAGTATTAGATAAGAAAGGAACAGAGACAATATACAGTAACAGTAACCTTACAGGAAATACAATGGCACTAAATTCATATCTCTCAATAGTTTCCCGGAATGTATATGGGCTAAATGGCCCAATCAAAAGACACAGGTTTTCAGAATATATTAAAAAACAAAACCCATCAATATGCTGCCTAAAAGAAACTCATTTTAGACCCAAAGACACCTCCATATTGAAAGTGAGGGGGTTGAAAACAATTTACCATGCTAATGGACATCAGAAGAAAGCTGGTTTGGCAATCCTTATATCAGATCAATTAGATTTCAAGCCAAAGACTGTAATAAGAGATGAGGGAGGACACTGTATCATAATCCAAGGGTCTGTCCAACAAGAAGATCTAACAATTTTTAAATATCTATGCCCCTAACATGGGAGCAGCCAACTATATAAACCAATAAATAACAAAATCAAAGAAACACATTGACAATAATACAATCATAGTAGGGGACTTTAACACTCCCCTCACTGAAATGGACAGATCATCCAAGTAAAAGATGAACAACGGAATAAAGGCTTAAAATGACACACTGGACCATATGGACGTCACAGATAGATTGAGGACACTCCATCCCAAAGCAGCAGAATACACATTCTTCTCTAGTGCCCATGGAACATTCTCCAGAATAGATCACATCCTGGGTCATAAAGCAGGTCTCAACCGGTATCAAAAAAATTGGGATCATTCCTTGCATATTTTCAGACCGCAGTGCTCTGAAGCTAGAACTCAAACACAAGAGGAAATTTGGAAAGAACCCAAATAAATGAAGATAAACAGCATCCATCTAAAGAATGAATGGGTCAACCAGGAAATTACAGAAGAAATGAAAAATATCATGGAAACAAATGATAATGAAAACACAACGGTTCAAAATCTGTGGGACACAGCAAAGGCAGTCCTGAGAGGAAAATATATAGTGATACAACACTTTCTCAAGTAACAAGAAAGGTCTCAAATACACAACCTAACCCTACACCTAAAGGAGCTGGAGAAAGACAACAAAGAAAGCCTAAACCAGCAGGAGAAGAGATAATAATGATCAGAGCAGAAATAATGAAATAAAACCCACAAAAACAACAGAACAAATCAATGAAACTAGGAGCTGGTTCGAAATAATAAGATTGTTAAACCCCTGGCCAGACTTACAAAAAGAAAATAGAGAGGCACCTGGTGGCTCAGTGGGTTAAGCCTCTGCCTTCAGGTCAGGTCATAATCTCAGGGCCCTGGGATCGAGCCCCACATCAGGCTCCTTGCTCAGCGGGGAGCCTGTTTCCCCCTCTCTCTCTTTGCCTACTTGTGATCTCTCTCTCTGTCAAATAAAAAAAAAAAAAAATCTTAAAAAAAAAGAAAAGAAAATAGAAAGGACCCAAATAAATAAAATCATGAATGAAAGAGGAGAGATCACAACCAACACCAAAGAAATACAAATAATTATAAGAACATATTATGAGCAACTCGACGCCAACAAATTTGACAATCTGGAAGAAATGGATGCAGTCCTAGAGACATATAAACTGCCAAAACCGAACCAGGAAGAAATAGAAAACCTGAACAGACCCATAACCAGTAAGGAGATTGAAACAGTCATCAAATATCTCCAAACAAACAAAGGCCCCGGTCCAGATGGCTTTCCAGGGGAAATCTACCAAACATTTAAAGAATAATTAATTCCTATTCTCCTGAAACTGTTCCAAAAAAATAGAAATGGAAAACAAACAAACAAACAAACAAACAAACAACTTCCAAACTCATTTTATGAGGCAAGCATCACCTTGATCCCCAAACCAGACAAGGATCCCATCAAAAAAGAAAATTACAGACCAATATTCTTGATGAACACAGATGTGAAAATTCTCACCAAAATACTAGCCAATAGAATCCAACAATACATTAAAAGGATTATTCACCACGACTAAGTGGGATTTATTCCAGGGCAGCAATGTTGGTTCAACATCCACAAATCAATCAATGTGATACAATACATTAACAAAAGAAAGAACAAGAACCATATGATACTCTCAATAGATGCTGAAAAAGCATTTGACAAAGTACAGCATCCCTTCCCGATCAAAACTCTTCAAGGTGTAGGGATAGAGGGCACATACCTCAATATTATCAAGGCCATCTATGAAAAACCCACCACAAATATCATTCTCAATGGAGAAAAACTGAGAGCTTTTCCATTAAGGTCTGAAACACAGCAGGGATGTCCATTATCACCACTGCTATTCAACATAGTACTAGAAGTCCTATCATCAGCAATCAGATAACAAAAGGAAAGTAAAGGCATCCAAAATGGCAAAGAAGAAGTCAAACTTTGCAAACTTATCATATCATTTTTGCAGATTATATGATACTATATGTGGAAAACCCAAAAGACTCCACTCCAAATCTGTTAGAAATTGTACAGGAATTCAGTAAAGTGTCAGGATGTAAAATCAATGCACAGAAATCAGTTGCCTTTCTTTACACGAACAAGACAGAGGAAAGAGAAATTAAGGAGTCAATCCCATTTACAATTGCACCCAAAACCATAAGATTCCTAGGAATAAACCTAACCAAAGAGGCAAAGAATCTATACTCAGAAAATTATAAAGTACTCATGAACGAAATTGAGGAAAACACAAATAAATGGAAAAATGTTCAATGCTCATGGATTGGAAGAACAAATATTGTGAAAATATCTATGCTACCTAAAGCAATCTACACACTTAATGCAATCCCTGTCAAAATACCATCCATTTTTTTCAAATAAATGGAACAAATAATCCTAAAATTTATATGGAACTAGAAAAGACCTCCAATAGCCAAAGGAATATTGAAAAAGAAAGCAAAATTGGTGGCATCACAATTCTGGACTTCAAGCTCTATTACAAAGCTGTCATCATCAAGACTGTACAGTACTGGCACAAAAACAGACAAATAGATCAGTAGAACAGAATAGAGAGCCCAGAAATAGACCTTCAACTCTATGGTCAACTAATCTTCGACAAAGCAGGAAAGAATATCCAATGGAAAAAAGACAGCCTCTTCAACAAATGGTGTTGGGAAAATTGGACAGCCACATGCAGAAAAGTGAAGTTGGACCATTTCCTTACACCACACAAGACTCAAAATTGATGAAAAACCTCAATGTGAGAAAGGAATCCATCAAAATCCTTGAAGAGAACACAGACAGCAACCTCTTTGACCTCAGCCACAGCAACTTCTTCCTAGGAACATCGCCAAAGGCAAGGGAAGCAAGGGCAAAACTGAACTATTGGGGCTTCATCAAGATCAAAAGCTTTTTCACAGTGAAGGAAACAGTTAACAAAACCAAAAGACAACTGACAGAATGGGAGAAAATATTTGTAAATGATGTATCATATAAAGGGCTTGTATCTAAAATCTATAAAGAGCTTAGCAAACTCAACACCCAAAGAAAAATAATCCAATCAAGAAATTGGCAGAGGACATGAACAGACATTTCTGCAAAGAAGACATCCAGATGGCCAACAGACACATGAAAAAGTGCTCCACATCACTCAGCATCAGGGAAATACAAATCAAAACCACAATGAGATACCACCTCACACCAGTCAGACTGGCTAAAATGAACAAGTCAGGAAATGAGAGATACTGGCAAGGATGCAGAGAAAGGGGAACCCTCCTACACTGTTGGGGGGAATGCAAGCTGGTGCAACCACTCTGGAAAATAGCATGGAGGTTCCTCAAAATGTTGAAAATAGAGCTTCCTTACGACCCAACAGTTGCACTACTGGGTATTTACCCTGAAGTTAGATGTGATCCGAAGGGACCCTTGCACCCGAATGTTTATAGCAGCAATGTCCACAATAGCCAAACTATGGAAAGAACTTAGAACTCCATCAACAAATGAATAGATAAATAAGAAGTGGTATATATATATACAATGGAATAATATGCAGCCATCAAAAGAAATGAAATCTTGCCATTTGGGACAACAGGGATGGAACTAGAGGGCATTATGCTTAGGGAAATAAGTCAATCGGTAAAGGACAACTATCATATGATCTCCCTGATATGAGGAAGTGGAGATGCAATAGGGGAGGGTTTGGGGGGCAGGAAAAGAATAAATGAAACAAGATAGGATTGGGAGGGAGACAAACTATAAGAGACTCTTAATGTTACAAAACAAACTGAGGGGAGCCAAGGGGGGCGTGGTTAGGGAGAGGGTGGTGGGGTTATGGACATTGGGGAGGGTATGTGCTATGGTGAGTGCTGTGAACTGTGTAAACCTGGAGATTCACAGGCCTGTACCCCTGGGGCTAATAATACATTATATGTTTATAAAAATATAAAGAAAAACAACAACAACAAATAGGGGTGCGTGATTGGCTTGGTCACTTGAGTGTCTGACTCCCGATTTTAGCTCAGGTCATTTCTCAAGGTCATGGAATAGAGTCATGCATTGGGCTCTAACCCAAGTATGTGGATGGAGCCTTCTTGAGTTTCCCTTGCTTTCTGTTTCCCTAAAAACTAAACTAAAATAAAATAAAAATAGAACAAACAAATAAATAAATAAAAATAAGATCAAAAATTTAAAATTAAATAAATAAATAAGAAGGAACCCGTAGCTCAATGCCTATGGAAGCACTGCATAGAATGAGTTTTTATGACCACTGAAAGTGTATGTCTATGACCCACCCAAGGAAAAATGTTGAAAATTTGAATTTAGGGCTTTTCAATGTTACCGACATGTTGAAAAGCAAACTGCAATTGCTAATCATTTAGCAATGCAATGTCTATGACTCATAGAATTCTAAAGTTTCCAGGAACAGAGCCCAAGGAAAAATACATGTTCTTACTCTAGTTATCTCATATTTGAGGCCTAGAGGATAAGATGTGGGAGTGTATTTGCCTCTTCCAGGATGCGCACAGGTAGGGTCTTTAGGAGAATAAGCAAAAGTCTTCTTTATAGACCTCTATGGGTTGACAGGAAGGCATGGGAAACCAGGTTACAATACAGGATTTCCTAAATTGCCTGGTTGGCTAAACCTTCGGTATGATGGCTTTCCAAAGGCAATAATTCTACTCCTAGAGGTCTAACTAAGAAAACTGAAAACTGGCATTCAAATAAATACATATAAATACATGTTCACAGCAGCACTACAACAGCCAAAAGGTAAAAACATACCAAATATCCACAAGCAGATAAATGGACAACAAAACATTGGGTATATCTATAGAATGGAATACTATTTAATCATAAAAGGAATAAGGTACTATAAATGCTATAATGTTGCTGAGCCTCAAACACTATGCTAAGTGAAAAAATAAAAACAAAAACAAAATGAGACACCAAAGATCACAAACTGTATGATTCTATTATAGGAAACATCCTGAATAGGTAAATCAATAGATACAGAAAGCAGTTAGTGCTTGCCTCAAGCAGGGAAGAAGGGAGAATGAGGAGTGATTGCTAATTGGTTCAGGGTCCCCTTTATGTTGATATTTGGGAACTATATATAAATAATGTAATAACATTGTGAATGTAATAAATATTACTGAATTGCATACTTTAAAATTACAATTTTATGTTAGGATAATTTTACTTTGATTAAAAAGAAAACACAAAGAGAAAGTGCAACAATGTTCTATTGATATGCTTCCTTGGCCAAGCAACAGTCTGCTGTTATTCAAACACCAATTCAACTGTTGCCAAGAAAGTATCTTGTAGCTGTGAATGAAATCCATAATCAGTTGACTGGTTATTTTAGATAATCTGTGTGAGTCTGATTCAATGGGTTGCAAGGATTTTAGAGCAAAGTGGCTCTCTAAGCTTTGCTGAAGAAGAAATCCCACAGTCAATGCCTGAGACTTCCAGCCTGCATTTCCCAGGAGCCCACCCTGAGGACTTCAGAGCTCATGCTCAGCTTCCATGATCATATGAACATGCTCTTTGTAGGTTCAAACATAGTATCTCCTACAGTTAGGCTTCATTGGCTGAGCCCTAACTTATATGAGTAGGTTCTAAATTTGGAATATTTGGTATCCAAAATCCTTTTGTTCTGTTATAGCAGTGATCCCCTCACAATGACAGAAATCCTAGAGAAAGAGAAAATAGCTCCAAATAGTGCACTTTAGAACATCAACTGCCCATACTTCTTGGAGAAATGAATAAGTAAGTGCTATGATACTGTGGGATTATGACAGATAGGTGAGGGAAATGCCCATACCTCGGGCCACAGAAAATGAAATACAAGCACTTTCCCCAGCAGATAATGAGCCCCACCAGTGTTCATCCCATCATCACTTTCAGAACCTCCCTCCTTCCAAGCAGGGGCCTGGAAAGGTCTTTCCTGGGAAATATGGCTATCCCAAAAGAATGACCTGAATTTGCAATTAGAGTTCTTCTAATTAAAGGCCCAGCCATATCCTTCAGTGTAGCTCCCATTGAACACATGCTCACCAACCCATTCTTAAATACAGGCAAAAAGCCTGGGATCATTAAAACTCTGAGAAAATTCTATAATCAGAATGAGGGAGATCAAATGACATAACAGAGGAAAAAAAAAAAAAAACTTGGGACAAAGTAACTATGCAGAAATAATCAGAAGGGAGGGACACACACACCAATATACTCAGAGTGATAAGATAACTCCATTTTGAAACTCCATATTAATCTATAAGAGCTAAGCTTCCCATGTATACAAAATTTCACTCAGACCTCAGGAGAACCATTCTGCCAATAACCAAGGCCACCACTTGCTGGATAATGTGAGTCTTTGCTGGAATGGAAGATGCATGTGTGCTCGCCTGCTCAGAGATGGAGAGCATGTCATGCTATGAACATTTGATACCTATGTGTCTACAAGTTTCCTCCAATGGAAACACCCCACTGCTGGGCATAGCTAGAAATGATAGGTTCACAAACAAAGGCTTGCCATTTCCCATCCAGAATCAGTAGGTGAACAGTATCCTGGATACAGATGGTTTGGCTTTGATTCTTTTCTTTGGGCTCTCAATGCCCTTAGGATCCAATTTCTATGAGTTAGAGATTAATTATTGTGAGATTACTGCTTGCATGCACTTTCATGTCTCCATTGAGCCTACTGGATTTGTAAGGGCACAAAAAACCTAACACTCTTCTTCAGTCATCTCTGCACACATAGCTGCCATGATCATCACCACAGCAGGGGTTTGGGAGGTGCTAGTCAGTAAGCTGACTGGTTTGTTCTCACACCCTCTCAGGTCTGACTTGGGTCAGCCTGCTGGGTTAGTAACTGCTGGGCTCTGCCGTGACTCTGAATAACAGGAGACCTGATTGCTCAGCTAGCATCCAAAGCCCTGAGCCTAGTTCCTCCAAACTATTCAGAATCCCTCAGCTAGGTATGGCATGGAGTGACTAATTGCCCAGGGCTGTCCAGGATTGTTTCAGTTTTAGTACTGAGAATTTCTTGTCCCTAGAAATTCCCCAGTCTCTTGGAGACCAGAATGGCCATTCGCCCTAGCACTGGATTATGAAATCAGGAACATGAACACAGGCATTTTCCTCCTGCACAGACAACAGGCACTCTATCTGTAATATACTAGTCAAAAGAACTGTACTGTAAAATGCATATGGAGAACAGTCACAGCACAAAGGCAAGTGCTATGACATGGAAATGATAAGAATATGGATAACAAAAAGTCCCTGCATTCAAAGACCATAGTCTTTCCTAGGGAAACAGCTACATACACAGATAAGAAATAAAAGCCAAGGAATGGTAAGCTAACTCAGGGTGTCCCATGCAGAAGTGAACTAATGCAGAAATTGACACACTGGGAAGGGTCCAAGCAGAACTTTCCCAGTACAGTCTGGCCTGTGCCCCTTTGCCCTGTCCTTGATGATAGAGATTTCACAAATCCAGAAGCAGCTGATCAGGCCTGGAATGCTGGCTTAAACGTAGTATGTAATGTATCAGCTTTATAATCCACTGTAAGGTTGCCTCAAGTTAGCAAACATGAACTCAGGCCAGACCAAAACTGATTTCCATCTGCAATGACTGACCAATGCTACAACTCACTTCCCATTCTCCTGTGCTCCTTTACAGTCCACCTTATACTTCTATCAACCTACCCAGTGAATTACCCAGATATTCCAATTTCTACCTCATAAGTTTCCCCTGCACCTGTTCCCAAGTCTTATTGCTATTCTCTGGTCCAGGCTCTTGTCCTTTCCTACTCAAAGGACAGATATTAGCATAACCTCTATACTAGTCTCTCTCGTCTCCATCCTGCCTGTTACCCATAAAAGAGAGTTACACCAACAGCTCTGACCATGAGAGTCCTCCTCAGTGATTTCTGCATCTTGGCAGAGCACAGGAGGTCCTCTGTAATATGATCCCACCTGGACCTTCCTGTTTGCCTTTTTGCTCTCTACTCCCTGACACAAAGAACATCTGAAGATGGCCTATTTATTATTGCTAGCACTCTATCTTTGCCTTCTGACTGTCTTATTTGGCTTACACCACTCCTTCCCAAAAATTCACTTCATCTACTGAGACCATCTCTGTGCTTCAAGACTAGGGCCAGGGTGATCTCTTCCATGACACTACTCTGAATCATCTTAGAAATGGTTTCTCTCTCTCAAGAATCCTAGAAATACTTAGTAAAGTTACTCGTATTATAATCATTAAATAAGGGTACTACCTGCATAGATTTGTGTTTTATCATCTTGGGAGCATCTAAATTTGTAAGCTGTATCTCTTTAAAATATTCTCAGTTTCATTTAAAATCTTGTCTTGTACATATTGGGTACTCAAAAGCTGCATTGAGTTAATTACCCACAAAGAAGGCTTGGGTATAATCTTCCTAATTCCAAGCATTTATATAACATTAATCTTTTAAGAGTAGAATGGCCTATTCAAAGCTTATATGCTATAGAAATGTTTTGGAAAAAGCAAGGAAATAGATGGGGAAGCTAAAGCACATATCCAAGTCCTTGGTAGATTATAAAAAAAATGTGATTCATTTTAAGAGACCATCTTAGGCCAGAAATTTTCTAAGTAAAAAGATTTACTTATTTATCCTTCTCATTGGAAAGCAGGCAATCTGATTTTTTCTCAAGCTAAAGGTATAGAACATTAGCATATTAGCTACAGGTGTCAAGTCCTGACACTGATCACTTGGGGAAATCCCTGTGGAAGTGAAATAGAAAAGATGCAGGGATTCAGATCATATCTCTCCTAGAAGTGGATACCCCATACTTACTCATAAGTAGAAATGAACTTAATGACTTCTTAATCTGTTTTAATACTCACTTTATTATTATTAAGGGCATCTTCCAAAAATAAAACCCTGGTAGACTAAATGAGTAACCAGTGGTCACATGACCCTCTTTGTACCTGGATTTTCTCTACATTCCATGGAAGAATATCTAAAATTCTAATGTGTGTTTGTTCCACTGTCCCTTTCAATTTCTGACCAGGTCAGTGCTTCCATTCCCACTGAGTTGTGGGAAGGTAATGGAAGGGCTGCTGTTGAGTTCATTACTCAGCTAGGAACCCCTTCACTTCATTATCTTGTCAACGCTGACATTTGTAACATTGTCCCTGATCTCCCAGGCCAAGGGTAAACAGATCAATAGCAGGGCCATTGGCAAGGAAAATGGATACCAGCTGAAGAAAATCAATAGGCAGGATGGCTGTATGATCTTATTAACAATAGCTGCTGTTTTCAAATACCACAGTGTGCCAGACATTTTACACACATTACCTCTTATCTTCATCACCAGTCAATACAGCAAATATTACCACTACTTTACAGATGAGGATACCAGGCCCAAAGAAGTGAAGTTAGTAGGGACATAGCTAGTAGGTGACTATTATAGGATCTAACTTCCATACTGTTTGATACCAAGCCCATTAATTTTCTACCCCACTGCCAGGTACCATGGTAAGGACAAGCACAGTGTATAGGGAGTCTGGAGATTCTCACCCAAAGATCAAGCTACAGTGAATTGAGCTATATGGCCTGTAGCCCATTAATGTGTAGAAGAATGATGTTTCAATTCCTATAACTCTAATATTTACACATTATCCATTGTTTTTTTCTTCAAGAAATACACTTAATATGTGCTGCCTGATATAGTAGCAAGTATAGTAGCCGTACATAAGATTCAGGACATGTCTTGGGAACTCCATGATTCCTCCATATTGTGAATGAGAGAGGGATGGAGGTGGTGGTTGACATTTCTAAAAATCCCATTGGATCCTATGTTTTTAAGCTTAGTTGATCCACCAACTCTCACATGGTTAAAATCCATGAGGAGCAACTGAGAACATACATGTAAATAATATCAGGTAGGTGTGACCTGGTTTAACTCTTTTAAGATGTATTCATCAGAAATTATGAATTGATTATTTTCCAAGCACCAGTTAGAGGCAGGGTTTTATCATGGAAAATCTATTGAGAATTATAATGGACCATGCAGTTTACTAGGCCACCTGGATACCCCAAACAACCAAAGGAACAAACAAATTGTCCCTGTTCTAAAGATGCTTCTTACTTTATAATTATTCCACTTTCAAAGGAAATCATCAAGGTGAGCTTGGGAATATTAAGGTTTTTCAAGGTTTTGGAGTATCTCTTTCAGGCTATGGTAAATACTAGATTTTCTTCACTAATCAAATACTAATAATACTTGTATAATGTTTATAGCATACTGGTATTAAAAGTGTAAGAATAACTGGAAATTATTTATACTATTATTATTTAATAATACACTGCTCTGTGTTAGATCTAAGTTCTTATGTTAACTGATTTTTTTTTCTCACAACAGCTCAGGAAGGTCAGTGCTATCATATGGCTATTTTATAGGTGAGGAGACTAAGTCACAGAGGTTAAGTGACTTGCCCAATATCACAGACTTAACAAGTGGTAGACTTCGTGTTTAAAAACTAATGATGTTCCATACATATTGTCGCAAATGGTAAGAGAAATAAGTCAACTGGAGAAAGACAACTATCACATGATCTCCCTGATATGAGGAAGTGGAGATGCAACGGGGGTGGGGGTTAAGGGGGTAGGAAAAGAAAAAATGAAACAAGATGGGATCGGGAGGGAGACAAACCAAAAGAGACTCTTAATGTCATAAAACAAACTGAGGGGGGTGGGGAGAGGGGTGTTGGGAGAGGGTGGTGGGGTTATATTATATGTTTAAATAAAAAAGCTTAAAGAAAAAAAAAAACTAATGATGTACTGCATGGTGACTAACATAACATAATAATAAAAAATAAATAAAATAAAGTCACACCCTGTGAGTCTGGATTCCACACTCATGATCAGTCCTGTCATAGTTTGGTTTTTAAAGAATGACAGATATTCCAGACAATGTACACTTTCTTTTTTTTCTCTTAAGGACTCCCGAATATGATAAAAATTGATTGAACTCTATCAGTAACAGTCACTCCATGGCACTTCTGGTGGACCACAGGAAATATCCTTTGCTAACAAAGGCAGGCAAAGATGTGCCAAGTTTGACACTTCCTTGGAAGGGCCATCCCTTTCTCAAAAAGATTAAAACATCTCCTCACAGCTGAGGATAGTCTACATTTGGAAACATCTTATCTTAGATACTTTTCCTTCATTCAGTTGTTACCCACTAGTTTAGATAGAGCAAGCAAGAGATTAGATTGAATGAGTAACCAAGGGGAATGCTGTTCAAAATGTGCTTTTGCTTTTACAAAGAAGAATTCTGCATAGCAGCACATAGCAGGGAGTAGGTCTAGGCTCCTATCATGAAGTGATTCATTTCAAACACAAAATAAAATTGCATTTTAAATCAGAAGATAAGATGCATTCCTTCTGCATGAGATGAAACTAAATCATCTATTGAAATTCTCTATGGGGAACAAAGGCAGTTTGTTTTTGTTGTTGTTGTTTTGTTTTTGTTTTTGTTTTTAAATAAACAGTAGCAAATCCTGTATAACCAAATTACAATTCAGTGCCGGCTATCTTCAAAATACAAAGGATAAGGTTTGTGTATTTAAGAAATTGGCATGATTACTGCAATCTGATATTTGGGGATGCTTGAAAACACATGATTCGCTTCATGAGGAGATCAGATTAGATTAATGAATCTAAAATATCTTATTATCCAGACAGGCAGAGAAATTTCTGGACATAGTATGAGACAATTACATGCATTATCAGAAACCAGAAAAGGCTCCGGTTTGGCAATCTTTTTATTTACTAAAGAACTGGGAATGAACAGAAACTAAATAAGATTTTTTTAAGAAGTCAATGCTTTCAGAATGAATGAATGAAATGAATACTTTTTTCAAAGTGAAAAATTTCTCAGTGGAGTCTCTTGGAAAGCTATAAACTTTTCCCAAGGAAGATAACATGAATTTCTTAAAAGAACATCTCTCAACTTCTATTTTATCTATTGTGACATATTTGGACTGTTAATGCCCACAAGCATAATGCAGTTCCAAAATTATGCACAACTTCTAGTCTGTCCTCTGTAACTGCACCCACCTCTCTCCTGTTTAAAATAAGCAGAATATGGGAGCACCTGGGTGGCTCAATCAGTTAGGCATCTGACTCCTGATTTCAGCTCAGGTAATAATCTCAAGGTAATTTCAGTCCCACATCAGTCTTGTGGAGTCTGCTTGAGATTTTCTCTCTCCTTCTCCCTCTGCCCCTTACCCCTTCTCAAGAACTCTCTCTGTGT
>ML098313.1:0-12226 GCA_003697995.1 Taxidea taxus jeffersonii | reverse complement strand
GGAGAAGGAAGAAGAAGAACAGGAAGAAGAATAGGAAGAAGAAGATGGCAGCTGAGAAAAAGCAGTGACATTATTGGATTATTGTTGTTTTCCCCTAGTCACAATTCATCTCACTTTCTTGGAAGAGCACTTCAGCTTCCCTGTTCTCAGGACATGTGGTTAATGCTGAGCTGACCCTTTTACCCCATCTAGGGCCATAGCTGGGTGCTTTGAATTCAGGAATGGTCATTCAGTGTATTCCAATGACTTTGATGTTGTAATCATCAGACATTGTCACCTGACACAAATTGGTCCTTTGAGAGTTAATCCAGGACTTTGGAAATTTTAGAAATCAAAGGCTTTCTTTCTATCCAGGAAGCTGAAATGGTAGTATTTAAGCTTGGAGTTGCTGATTCCACCTTTGTTAATCTTGAAATTCTGCCTGAGAATGAAGCCGCACAGAAAGTAAGCAGAGTTACTGTACAGAGTTAGATTCTGTAGAGCAAGAAACAGAGAGATTAACAAAGATTAAATCATGGTCACATTTGTGCCTGAAACAAAGCTTACACTCTGAACCTTCCATTTTCACCATTTCACTATTATATTCTCTACCATCACCACTGTTTAAGTTGGTGTGAGCTTGACATATCCATGAAACAGCTCTGACGGCAAGTCACACTCATGTCTTCAACCTACTATGGTTCAGAACTGCCATTTGAGCACATCTGTGTCCCTTCTTGGAAGCTACCTTTACAGCTGCCTTTCCAGAGCCTTAGAGCAAAACATCAGCTTTCTATGCTCCTTCAATCTTAAACTGAGTAAACTAACATTTATTGGGTGTGTGTTAAATACAAAATGCTTTGTATATAGTGTTTCATGTAATCTTTACACAGCTCTATGAGTTAAATGAATCAAGTGCCTCATCTTCATTTTGCTGGTGAGGAACTACAGACAGATTGGACAACTTCCCCATGGTCATGTGACAGCAGTTACAGCACAGAGAACCAAACACGTGTCACCTTGTCCTTGAAAAGCTGAGCATCTTTCACTTTTTAACTTTACTTCTCAGTTTATATCAACTCTACCAGGTTTGAATCATAAGGAGAATCCAACTCTGAACAAAATAAAAAAAAAAAAAAAATGAGGGTATGTGCAGTCTTTCAAGATGAGTACCCACCTTTCATTTATAGGCAAATTCAGCTGCACTTTCTAAAAATGGCGACCATAACTAACCTTCTATAAGATAGTCTAGAAATGATTTAACATAACAATAATCAGGGCATCATTCAACAATGTTCTGATGTTGCTGAAGACACACAGTAGGCTTGAAGTTCAAAACCGAGGGATTTGGAAGAATTCGAGAACCGTGCTCTATAGACACAGTCAAACCTCACTTCATTTTTTTTTTTTTAGATTTTATTTATTTATTTGTTAGAGAGAGAGAGAGAGAGAGAGAGAGCATAGGCAGACAGAGAGGCAGGCAGAGGCAGAGGGAGGAACAGGCTCCCTGCCGAGCAAGGAGCCCGATGTGGGACTCGATCCCAGGACGCTGGGATCATGACCTGAGCCGAAGGCAGCTGCTTAACCAACTGAGCCACCCAGGCGTCCCCTCACTTCATTTTAATAGACCAAAAAGCATCTGCAAGTGCTCACAGCTAGCTTTGCAATTTCCACATTAGCTGGGTTTTATGCAGGTTGAGAAGGAATTCTTTCAATTTCCGTATGGCTTCTTAGGACAAACTGAACTTTGAAGCTATGTGGGCAAACAGCCATCAGAGCACAAGAATAATGCCTCTGCCAGGTGTGAGCTTTGGCCTTTCAAATTGGCAAGTAGGCTGGGAATTAGTCAATGTTAGCTCCATAAGCAGACAATCCTATAAACATGCCCTGAGTACAAGTCTCATGGTAGTGTTTATTCAGTATCTGGTGGCTATGGTATAAAGGCAGTGCTATGATTTATTTCTACTTAAACTTTAACATGTTTCCATATTTTAAAAAGTAGCTGCTTCCTAAATCTGTAGTACAGTTAAGAAGTTTCTCCTGGGAAGATAATAATAATAATAATAATAATAATAATAGCAACAACAATAATTCCTTAATTATTAGTTACCAGAAATACTTGTTTGTTTTTTTTTCAATGTTACAGACAAATTTAATGATATATCTGGCACAGTAAATTAGGGAAAGGCAGGGCTAGAAAAAAAAAATTAAACCAAAACCAAAACCAAAATAGGCAGTTTCTTTTAGAAATTTAAAGATTTTTGAATTCTTAAATCTGTCTAATGTCCATGCTCTCTTGCCCAGCCCAAATCAGAGAGATACTTAGGAACACACAGATAAGTCATACTATTTAAATCTAAAGAATGCATTTCTATGTTTTCTAAGGAACTGTTATTAACCAGAAACAGATGAGCTTGTCCAAAAGGATGGCTTGCTTAAACACAATCTCTTTTTTTTTTTCTTTTTAATTTCTCTGAAAATCCACTGATGCAATAGAACCAAGCTAAAAAACAAACAAACAAACAAAAAACACTCCCCTAAAAGTCAAACAGTGTCAGTAAACCAGGGAAGAAACCTAGCAATATCCCATAACTTACCAGAGGTAAGCATCTGCAATGTAGTTTTTAATGTCAATGATTATATGTTATTTTTATGGACTAGTCCCTGCATCACCGGAATTCTCAGGAAAGAAACTGTTTCACTCATCATTATATATATGAAATGAAAAAACCAAACCAAACAATAACTACCTGTTCTTGTATCGTTATGGAATGCTATCAGTGATAGTGAAGAAAACTGAGGCAATAGATTTATTGCACATGTTTGTCCTGGGTATCTATGATGAAAAATGCTTGCACATCATTGTTTTAGAGTTGAAGATGTCCAACAGACTTGTGGGCTCTACTAAAATTGTGGAGTAGGGTTTCATTTGCCATCATTGCCACTTACCTATTTCTGTACCATCTTTTTTCTTTCTGATGTGTAAGGCTTAATCCCAACACGTTCCCAGGATCAACGTCCCTTCTTAATAATGAAGCTGATATTCATATCACCTCCTTCACCTCCAGCTACAGACCTCTCATAGACCAGAAGCTGTGAGGTTAATTGAGGGTCCTGTTTGTAACAGCAGTTGGGATGGGGAGAGAGGCCAGCACTTGGGAGACCCCGAATGTGAGCACAAGGAAGAGATTTTACTGAATATTATTCCTCAACCTTAACCAAGTTCTTTCCAATCTTTCCTCACAAAGTACCCAAAACAAAATGACAAGGTATCACTCAGTGATTTAGTACCTTTAATTAAAATTTTACCTTTTCAGTCTTACGTATTATGAGTTTAATTCAAAGATGGGAAGACCACAGGAACATCCTACATGGTGACAAGACTAATAATGGAGAGACACTGTTCTGCACAAAGAAGGTGCTATGAAAGGGACGCCTGGGTGGCTTAGTCACTGAGCATCTGCCTTCAGCTCAGGTCATGAAACCAGGATCCTGGGATCAAGCCCTGCATCAGGCTCCCTGCTCAGCGAAAAGCCTGTTTCTCCCTCTCCCACTACCCCTGCTTGTGTTCCCCTCTTTCCCTGTGTCTCTTTCTGTCAAATAAATACAATATTAAAGAAAAAAAGGTGCTATGAGAAATAACTAAGTTTTGTGGTCATGCAGCCCTAATTATCTTTCCTCCCAAGATTCTTCTGATTTGGCTGAAGTAAGGATGTCAGGAATATATATATATATATATATATACACATATATATATAGTATAGAACATATAATAGACTAGATATTATAAAATGCAATTCTGCTTCATTAAAATCAATAAACATACTTTTGCTGTCTCACTGAACTTCAGGAACAAAGAGTCATAAGTTTTAAGAGGACTTTTTGGAGGGATGCGAAGACAAAATGAAGGTGGTGAACCATAAACCAATATTAAGGTTGTATCATGGGGAAATACTTTTACCACCTTGTAGAAGAATAGGAATCCAAGCCTTGAGCCTCTTGCCAAATGAAGATGTTGAAACTGAGACTCACACATGAAGCTTTAGTGAAAAGTAGACTAGAAATGCATGTCACCTAACAACAAATGGAATAGACATAAAACCTGTCCATTTCTGATGCAGCTTTGAATTGTTAAAAAAAAAGTAACAAAAGTAATAAGATGACATACTATGATATTAATAGTAACTAAATTTCTGCTAAAACTTCAGTCATAGGTTTGTTCTCAGTCAGGCCTGCAGCTCAAGCTTACACTCACTCTCTTTTCAGAAAACACAAAAACAAAAACAAGAACAAACCAAAGTGAGAACTTGAAATAATCCTAAATTGGCAGCACCTTCTGGTATCTGGCAAAATTAAATGCAAATTTTGCCTGGAGAAGGAAAGCTTTCCAATTTTTGATCATCAATGTTCCTACAAATTAATTTCAACAAATTCAGTTTTCACACAGGAGAACAAGGGACCAAAGGCAAGGAGTAGAAAACCAAAAATTACAGATTTAGACCCCTACAGATTTCAGACCCCAGGATTGTCAGAGGCAAAATGTTCAATAGCTATTAACATAATAATTAAAGAATAAAACATAGAAAAAATAAAAATGAGTGAGAACAACAGATTAAATAAACAGATATGTTTGAACAAGAACAAATAAAAACTTTTAGAAATAAAATGATAGGGACGCCTGGGTGGCTCAGTTGGTTAAGCGGCGGCCTTCAGCTCAGGTCATGATCCCAGGGTCCTGGGATTGAGTCCCACATCAATCCCATGGGCTCCTTGCTCGGCAGGGAGCCTGCTTCTCTCTCTGCCTCTGCCTGCCACTCTGTCTGCCTGTGCTCGCTCTCACTCTCAATCTCTCTCTGACAAATAAATAAATAAAATCTTTAAAAAAAAAGAAATAAATAAAATGATAATCAACGAAAAATGTCTCATTGACTAGATTAAATGAGATATTAGAGAGAGCTAAAGAGAGAATTAGTGAATTTGAAGATGGGAAAAAATAATACATTTCCCAGACAGCAAGATAGACAAAATAATAATAATAATAACAATAGTAATAATGATACTTATTATAAAAGGACAGTAGGAAACATGGAGGCAAAATTAGAAAATGTAAGATTTACCTAGTATGGGTCTAAAATAATTGAATAGAGAGAATAAGAAAGAAGCCTGATTTGACATGCTGATTATTTTTGAGAATTAATACATGGATACATGTGAATAGTACATTTGATATAGATACACAGATCCATAAGATCTAATAAATAGATACAGACAGGAAACACAAACATCAAATAAGATACTTTAAAAGAAATATACGGGTGCCTGGGTGGCTCAATGGGTTAAAGCTTCTGCCTTCGGCTCAGGTCATGATCCCAGGGTCCTGGGATTGAGCTCCACATCGGGCTCTCTGCTCAGCGGGGAGCCTGCTTCCCCCTCTCTCTCTGCCTGCCTCTCTGCCTACTTGTGATCTCTCTCTGTTGAATAAATAAATAAAATCTTAAGAAAAAAAGAAATATACTATCAGCCAAAGACTACAAAACTGCAAAACAACTAAATAAAAAAGAGGACCTTAAAAGTAGCTTGTGGGTGTTGGGGGTGGGGGTGGTCAGAGCACTTTCAAAGGCAGGACAGACTGACAGCCAACTTTTCAGCAGTAATAGCAAAAGACAGAAGACTAGAGTGATGTGCTGGTGAGGGTTTAAAACTAGTCCCTCAACATCAGGGAATGCAGAACTGGGCACAGATGAGTATAACAGGTTTTTATGTGCTAGTGTGAGCTAGCTCCATCACATATCTGAATAATTTTCTCAGTATCAGAGGGAAATTTTTCTTTTATTATTGAATTGTACATATAGCAAAATTAACTTCCATTAATAAAGGTGAAATAAAGTCCTTTATCAGATGAAGGGACACTTAACAAAACAGAAACTCATAAGAATTTACTTCAGAAAGAAGGAAACGAAACACTGTAGAAAGTAGAAAGTTATGAAGCATATGCAGGAATAAGAACCAGTAAATTAGTGACTAATTTGGTAAATCAAATAATAGTGTCAGGGTACCTGGGTGGCTCAGTCCTTAAATGTCTGATCCTTTATTTTTGCCTGGGTCATGATATTGGAGTTGTGAGATTGAACCCTGTGTTGGTGTCTGAGCTCAGCTTGGAGTCTGCTTAGGATTCTCTCTTTCCCTCTCCCCCCTGCCTTCCCCACCCACACTTGTACCTAAATAAATAAATAAATAAATACAACAATAACAATTATGGTCTCTACATAAAACAATTATTATTAATAGGAGGGGGTGGAAATCAGAAAATAAACACATTAAATTTGATCGAGAGGTTGGTCAGTGGTGATTGTCTCATTCAACTACTGTTTTGGAAGCTAAAATTGACATTTTCCGGACTTGACTGCAGCTGGGTTTCTGGACACGCATAATGTTCTGGAAATAAAATAAGTTATGGCTCTGGAAGGGTACAGTGAGAAAGGAGTCATTTTTATGCCTTTTCAGTTGTTTCTACTGGCAAGGAAAATCATGGTAACATGAAGTGTCTCCTGCCATCACTTTTCAGAGAACTTTTCCTGCTTCCTGGAGAGCAGTACTATAGGACTGGGTCCTCAGTGGCTACTGGGCTCTAGATTCTCATCAGTGATGGTCTCAGACCTAATAGCCTCCACAAATCCCTTCAGAACAGCTGAAAAGTCATTCCAAAAGACTGCAACAAGAATCTACCAATAATGGAAGGGATTCCATAATTTTGCAAGCAACTTATTTCCAGTGCTAAATGAATTCTTGCTCAAAATGCCTAAAAAGTTGAATGAATAGAAAATAAGGAAGCAGAGATAAATCCAACCATACAAGCAACCCCAAAATGTAGAGAGGCTTACATTTGTCAATTTATAACCCAAAGATTGTCAGATTGGAAGAAGTATAAAATTCAGCTATATATTCTTCACAAGATTATACACAAGCATAAAGAAAATGAAAGATCAAGAATAAGCTAATCATAGGATACTTGGGTGGCTCAGTCAGTAAGCACTGGATTCTTGATTTCAGCTCAGGTCATGATCTCAGGGTCCTGAGATCTCAGGATCCATAGAGTTCTCTGTCCAGTGGGGAATCTGCTTGAGTTTCTCTCCCTCTGCCTGTAACTCCACTTGTGCTCTTCTCTCCCTCTCTCTCTCTCAAATAAGTAAACATTTTTTAAGTACACTTATTGTGATGAGCACTGAGCAATGTATAGAATTGCTCAATTATTACATTGCACATTTGAAAGGGGTATAACACTGTATCTTCATTACACTTGAACTTTTAAAAAATGAGAAAAAAGGGAAGAAAAAGAAAAATTGAAAAGAAATATATGGGAAAAAGATAGACCACACAAATACTAACTAAAACACAAGTGAATCAGATTTATTAATAATAGACAAAACAGATTTAATCCCAAGGAGAAATTAAGTTAAAAAGACTACTTTAGTGTGAAAAAAATGTTCAATATATCAAGATAAAAAAATGTCCATCTTGCATGCATCTAATAAAGACTCTCATTGTATATAAGATGAAAATTCATAGAACTTCCAGTAGAAAAAAGCAAAATCCACTATTACAAAAGATTTCAAACCTCTTTCAATTGGTGATGAATTAATGAAGAGACTAATCATTTGAACAATCCAATAATTGGACAGTCAAATTCCTTAATTTATTTAAGTAAAAATTAAGAAAATTTAAGTTAAAAAATAAATATCTATTCAATTAATTGATTATAAAGTAAGAAAACATTAATTATTTTACTTAACTTCTATGTTAATGTGCCTTACTCAGCCTTCTATAAAGTAAATATAAATGCCAGCTCCCAATCCTGCCACATATGTCTCAGCACGTCCTTATGCCAGAACCTTTAATTTTAGATCTTGCATGTTAAAGGAGCAAGAGCCTCCAGATTTGAATCACTAAACAACTGAAGGGAAATTATTTATTTCTTCATTGATTTCAACAAAGCCCACCAGAAAGGAATGGACAAGAACAACAAACCTCTGACTTTGCCCAAGATGAGTGACCGTATGGCCCTGAATTCAACTTCTGGGGAGAAGTTGTAACTGAGTCGCAGCTGCCGATCCACCTACAGGGAAACAGAAAACAAAGGTGCATCAGCAGAGGTCTGTAAGTAAAGGGACTAAAGCCCTCCCATCTGCAAAGAGCTTGGAAACACACACAGAGCAGACCTCTTTTTGGGACTTTCTCTCAGGAGAGATAATATATGTCTCACTAATTCTCCCACAATGCATGAAAAATACTCCTTTCTTCCCTCTTGGTTAAATAAAGGTTTTCATACAAGTTGTCTCCCTGGGAAATTCTGTACAGCTTTTGACAGGTATTTATCTCCCCACTGAGATTTTCTCACCAAGTTCTTTGCTGCAAACAAGCAAACAAATGAAGCCTTCTTGGAATCATGCTGTGCAGGACTGACACTGAATGGAAAGTACAGGTTAATTTCCCATTCCCCCCTATCCCCATTTGGCCCTTGCTGCCTCCTTTGCTACAATAATTCTGACCTGGTCCCATTCAGGTATGGATGTGGGAATTTTGCTGAGCAAGTATTTCAGTTTGACAAGAAGTTGGACCGTGGGGAGAAGAGCCTAGCTGAACAGCTGCCACCAACATGAACACATGATAAGCCCCCCTCACAGGGGTAAGCAAAGAGTACCACTGGGATTCTTTAGGACTTTATTTAGAGGATAATCCTTTAGGGCACCCTCCTCTTCTGGCCTACACTAACTCCAGCTCTAAGCCTTCCTTCCCCTCCTCCTCATTCCAAGGCGGTGTTACCCATCATTCCCAGCCTTTTTGGTCTGGTCAAATCTGCAAATTCTTCTAAGCTCTACATTGAACATTCACATGATGTTTTCCTTAGAAAGGATCTTCATTATCTTACAGTTTGACTTAGAAAAATAAACAAATTAAGAACCCTTAAAACTATGTGCCCAGCCCTGCTCTCCACTCTGAGCAGCTAACCCAGGATGGAGACTCATTTTCCCATATCTCACAGTCCCTCCAAACCCACCTCTGCTCAGATTAAGCATCTCCTAGGATTCTCTGGGTTCTGCTGTGAGAGAAGTCAGCAGCTATGACTTGCAGTGCATCATTAAATACTTATTACTATTTCATTTAAGAAATTAGACTGGAATAATATTTGCTACTTATTGAGCACTTGGTATATATGAGACATCATATTGAAGTATCTTTCAAAATATATGCCTCCTTATAATACTGTCAAATAGGCATTATTACTCTGTATAACAGATTGAGGAACTGATATCCTGGAAATCAATAACTTGGCCAGGGCCAGACAGTGTTATAAAGCAGTGTTCCATTGTCATGTGGTCCACCATCACTCCTTATGGTGTTTGCTTTACTTGTCCACACCTCTCTAGATATCTGAGCAGCTTGTAGACAGTCACTGTATGTTTTTACTTCTGTATTTCAACAGAATTCATCAACAAAAATCTGAGAATCTACTGTGTGCCAAACACTGTTCTAAGTTCTCCACGAGTCCACCTTATCCAGAAAAATTCTCTTGATGTCTTGATTAGACCAGCTGACACTCTTCTCTATGCTCAAGGTGACTTTTTTTCTGCCCTTAACTTGTAATTTAAAGTTTTGCATTATAATGATCTGCTTCTCTCTTTCCCTCTCCCTCTCTCCCACCCTCACTAAATTATTGCCTTTTTTGGGAAGTCAGACATCTTAGTGATATATGTTTTCTTTAGGACCTTCTACAGAAATTGGCAAAGTAACTCCTAACATGGGTTTGTTGAATGAATGAGTAAACTTCCTGTACTGATTCCCTTTCTAACTTGGGGGAATGGGGACATAGTCAGTCACACCACCAGGATGCTTCTCACTGCCTGGTAGTGCCTGCACTGTTAGGGACAACATAGGGTTTTTGGTACCCATCGTGACCATCAACAGTTTGTTTAATGCTCATGGATTCAGATTCACTCCTTGCTCTGAAGGAGTTTTCTTTCTGTCCTACTTCAGAACTCTCTCATGTGTCTTCTACTCTCTAAAACTAAGTAGGGGAAGGGGCCTTCCAGTAGGGGCAGGGACCTCCCCTCATGTACCCTTGCCAAGGTTGGAGAGGAGGCAGAATGGGCGAGAATTTCCTGTGAAGTTTAGAGGAGGCTGAAATGAGTGGGAATTTCCTGTGGAGCTGAAAACAGGATGAGCTGAGATTCCCCTAGCTTCTGCCCCTCACCTGCTGCCCAGAGTCCACAGGATCAGCTTCCTGTGCAAGTTGTCCTGAACTTTGACAGGTCATGCTCAAATGTCACACATGGGAGAGCTCACTGTTCAAGTAGATGAGTCATCCCTATCCTGCTATTCTGTTTTGTGGGAACTTACCTAGTCCTTTGTACTTAACCAGATGACTAATGAAGGAGAGAAGGTGATAAATGACAAGTAAGGGAGTTTTTTTAAAAAGGTGAGAGTTTTTAAAGGTTTGAAGAGAAAGGAAAGATGACTCAAAGGATACTTGAGGCTACTGCCAGACTATGGATAGTTGGGGGATGGGTTCCATCCCTGACATGGAATATGGGCACCTAAGCAATACAACTGATTCAGGTGCGGGGTTACCAAACTTAGCAAATTCATAGAACAAAAACACATAAACAAAAAAGAGGGGTATGCCAGAAATATTTATTTTTAGGCTTTAACATGTTATAATATGGGCTACTGCAATCACTGAGGTATTCTGTGGGAAATACATTATTTTTTCAGATTTCCTTTTATTTGTTTTTATTGTTTCATATTGGTTTTGTTTTTAATTATAATTGGTGGGGTGGTAAGGGGTGACATCCTGTCTGTAGTTCTTTACAACTATTAGATGTCTACAGTTTGATATCTGGCCTAGAAAAGGTTTTGACCTCAGAATCTAGGGTGCCCAGTGGTTGTTAAATGTGATGGAAAAAGAAGATAATGGAACAAACTTTTTTTTTTTTTTTTTAGTAAGTTCTACATGCCAGGCATCATGCTTGGTCTTGTAGGTATATTCTTTCATATAATCTTTACAAAAACTGACTGAGCTCAGTTTGCATTATCATCCCCCCTCTTTTTTAATAAAGCAGTAGACCAGAAAGTTGAGTAATGGTCTAAGATCACATAATGTAAGTAGTAGAACAGAAATTCACACTCAGGTCCTATAGGAATGCTTTTCTTAACCTCAGGATCTTCATCTCTGGAAAAAAGAAAGTAATCACTTTGTTTAAAAAGTGCCTTGAACCTCCTTCTTTACAGCTTGTTGAGCTAGCATTTGGGTAAACTGGCTTGATCTGTTTAATGCCATGCATGCATTTTAAATAGGAACACTGAAGTTCACCTCCATCACCGGGGCATTTTGGGTGACCTGTACCTTAAAAAACACTAGCCGAATTACAATTCTCAAATCATCTTTGGAGTACTTACTCCTGGTTGTGGCCCAGTCCTCATGTCCTACTTCTAAGCATTAAAAGACAGGAGGAGGAATAGCAACTCAAGGCCTGGGGGTTGTGAGGGAATCTGTTTTTAGGTATAGGAGGCCTCTGGCTGACTGAGTATGGTGATGCCCACCTGCCCTCTCTCTCTAACCAGTTCTGAGTAAGGCCTATACCCTGCCTCACAGGGCCTAAGGGCAGGACTAGAGATGGAGTAGGAGCCTACCCTTTTCTGTTTTTACTGAACAGTTTGTTCTTAGCAGGAAAAGAGACAAGAACTAGACAGGATAAGAGGGGTGGTGGTAGTATCAGGGAGGCAGGTGTGTTGTGTTACTGTGTCAATAAACTGATTTAAAACTATTTAAAAAAAGTCTCTGTTTCAGTTTTTTCTGCACTCTTTGTTTCTGCACTCTAATATGCTTATCATTCACTATTAAACTGATTGGTGGAAATCCTTTTTATGGAAAAGAGAAGGAAATACCTCCTGTTGTTCCTTCTCTCACTGACCTGTTTGCGTCTTTCATTTGTACAAAATGGAAACATAAAGAAGGAAAATTTGGATCATATGTACACATTCCCACCAGAATGTATCCCGCATGTCCCATCATTACTTCAGTCAAGACATTCTAATGAGAAGTCATATTTCCCATCCCTTTTATTCTCCAATCTTACAATCTTACATCAACCCAAACTTTCTCCAAAGATGTGTCCCCTTTTTTATTTCAAGAGTAAATTCCAGAGGGAAGCTCATTATGTTATAATCACTCAGGGATTTTTTTTTTTTT
>ML098310.1:0-36279 GCA_003697995.1 Taxidea taxus jeffersonii | reverse complement strand
AGAGAGAGAGAGAGAGAGATAGCAATGGGGAGGAGAGGGAGAAACAGGCTCCCTCTCAGCAGGGAGCCCAGTGGGGAGCTCTATCCCAGAACTCTGGGATCATGACCTGAGCTGAAGACCAATGCTAAACCAACTGAGTCACCCACTCCCCAGTCCTGTACATTTCTTATTCAGTTTATTCCTAAAAATTTTGTATCTCTTTTTTTTCCTTGATACAATTATAAATAATGTATTTTCCTCTAAATAGTGAATATTTAAGACATCTGTACATCTGAGTCAATATTCTCTCATTTCATATGTCATATTATGTCTTTGAAGCAAGGTGACATCAATGCCAAAGCACTCTAGGATATCTCAAATTATCAAACGTAAAGTAAATAAGTTTTCGCTGATTTTTTTTTTTAATTTTTTAACTCCCCCATGTTTAGGACCTGGATTTAAAATTGAAATTTAACAACAACAAAAACCCTCTCTAGCTAAAAAAAGAAAAAAAGTAAAATCAATGAAAACTTCCTTTTTAAAAAATAAGTTTTCACTACCATACCTCCAGGCATCCCTACAGACAGGGGATCTTCTTCAAATGTAAACTGGTAATTACATTCAATTCAATGCTTAAAATCTTCAGTCACTCATTGCACTGAGAATAAAATCAATATCTAAGCAGACCTGGAAAGCCCCACCAGGATCTGGCCCCTTCCCACCTCCTCTTCAATCTCTTCTACCTTGCTCTTGCCTCAGATTTTTGCACATGCCTTCCAACTGCCGGGAACATTCTTCCCAGACACTCCTTTTCATTCATGGCTCAGTTTATTTTTTTATTTTTTATTTTTTTTTTAGTTTATTTTTTAAAATTAATTTCTTTATTTTAGAGAGAGGGAGCATGAGCATGAGTGGGAGGGCAAAGGGGAAAGGGAGAGAGAAACTCTCAGACTCCATGCTGAGCACAGAGGCAGGGCTTGTTCTTAGGACCCTGAGATCACGACTTGAGCTGATACCAAGAGTCAGATGTTCCTTATGGCTCAGTTTAAATGTCACCTACTCTGGAGGCTTTCTCTGACCACATCTAAAGAGATTATCCTTTCTTAATGCTTTTTGGCAACCATTGATCTCCTTCATCACAAGTATCACAATTTTTAATTACCTTAATTACCTTACTTATACATGTTAGTCTTTCAGTTTATTCCTTGTATCTCCCTAGACTGTGAGCCTTGCATGGGCAGGGTCTTTTGGGTCTTGCTCACCACTGTACTCTCAGCCACAAACACCTGGCCTCTAGTACATAATAGGGGTTCAAAAATAATTGTCAAAAGAGTAAATGCATAGATTCTCAAAAAGTTCATCCATTTCCTTCCCCCACTTCTCCTTTGCTGCCAAAATCCTACTCATCTTCCAGGGTCCAGCTCAAAAGCCAGCTTCTCCCTTTCCCTGATGACTTGTTTACTATACATTCCAACTCCCACCTTCATGCCACCTTCTTTCCACCCAACTTCTTCTAGTCCCCATGACAACTATTTTAACCCTTCACTAATGATACAACTCCCAACCCTATTGCCCCATGGAAAGGACCTCCCACATCACTTAGAAAATAGAGAACTTAGGGCAAGGTCCTCCAAGTGTGTGGTTTCTTTCTTTTATTTTTATTTTTATTTATTTATTTGTTAGAGAGAGAGAGAGAGCGCACAGGCAGACAGAGTGGCAGGCAGAGGCAGAGGGAGAAGCAGGCTCCCTGCCAGGCAAGGAGCCCGACGTGGGACTTGATCCCAGGACACTGGGATCATGACCTGAGCAGAAGGCAGCTGCTTAACCAACTGAGCCACCCAGGCGTCCCTGGCGGTTTCTTTCAATGTAGTCATTTTCAATTCTCTTCCATCATAAAGACAAGCAAGCAAATATATAAGCAAATCCTCTCCTTCATTTGTTTCCCCCTTGTGTCAGCTATTTACTGCTATGTAACAAGCTACCCCAAAATTCCATAACTAAACAACAATCATTTATTTTGTGCACAGTGCTACAGTTTGGACAAAAATCAGCAGGTAAGGGTCATCTCTGCTCCATGTGACATCAGTTGGTCTGGCTCAACTGGGGCACTGGAGGGTCCATTTCAAGTTGGCACATTAATGCTGGCTGTCAGCTGGAGCTATGAGTGGGGCCCTGATTCTTCTCCACGTGGACCTCTCCTCACCATGCTTAGACCTCTGACAAACGTGGCTTCATTCAAGAGTGAGTGTGTGTGGGGTGCCTGGGTGGCTCAGTCAGTTAAGCATCTGCCTTCAGCTCGGGTCATGAACCCAGGGTCCTGGAATCAAGCCCCACATCAGGCTCCCCTCTCAGTGGGGAGTCTGCTTCTCCCTCTGCCCCTCCCCCTGCTTGTGAGCACACTGTCTCTCTGTCAAATAAATAAATAAAATCTTAAAAAAAAAAGCGGGGGGATCACCTAGGTGGCTCAGTGGGTTAAACCTCTGCCTTCGGCTAAGGTCATGATCCCAGGGTCCTGGGATCAAGTGCCACTTTGGGCTCTCTGCTCAGTGGGGAGCCTGTTCTCTCTTTCTCTCTCTCTCTCTCTGTGTCAAATAAATAAATAAAATTAAAAAAAAAAAAAAGAGTGAGTGTGTGAGGGGCACCTGGGTGGTTCAGTCCATTAAGGGTCCAGCTCTTGGTTTCAACTCAGTTCATGATCCCATGGGTGATGGGATCAAACCCCATGTCAGCCTCCACACTCAGAAGGGAGTCTGCTTAAAGATTCTCTACCTCTGCCCCTCCTCCCACTCTCTCTCATAAATAAATTAATCTTAAAAAAAAAAAAAAGAGTGAGTGTGTGAGACAGAAAATAGAAGGTACCAGTTTCTTGAGGTCTGAATCCATATCACTTCCACCATGCTCTGTTAGTTAAGATTCAGGGGATGGGGATCTACCTTTTGATGAGAGAATTGTCAAAAAATCTAGCTCACGTTTTAAAACCACAAAGCAGGTTCTCTCCCCATCCCTTTTGCAGCCAATCTGAGGCAGAGCATTCATGAATGGCATTACTCTTCATATAAGAAGAGGCCAGACAGCTAGTTAGATCTCACCCCACTAAGTGAGGCTACAACAAAGAGTCAGCAGTCTTCAACCTGGAAGAGGCATCCTGATCCTGGATGTCCAGCCTCCAGAACTGTGAGAAATAAATGTCTGCTGTTTATAAGCACCCAGTCCATACTACTTTGTTATAGGAGCCCAAAATGACTAAGACAGATGTCAAGGATCTAGCCCAACACAGCTGGTAAGTAGCAACAACAAGAATCAACCCAAGCAATCTGGCTTTGGAGTCTATATGCTTAACTACCCTACACTGCCTTTCAAAATACCTTGACCATTCAATAACTAAATAGTATTCCAATGAGTTAATGAACAACAATTTGGATAACCAGTCTCCTATCATTTTACACTGCAAAAATTAGCTCTCAGACATATTAAATAACTTGTACTTGTAGACTGATTGGTGAAAGGCCCAACTCATAATAATAGCTAATGGCCCTTATTTATTAAGTGCCTACTATATGCCTGGTCCTTATTCTAGGCCCTTTGAATCTTTACCCCTCTTTGATATTAGTGTTAGATATGAGGAAACGAAACCCCAAGGAATTAAGTAATGCTCAAGAGCACACAGATGGCAAGCATCAGATCCAGGATCAAATTCCAGAACCTGTGCCCTTTCTTCCCTGCTACAGCATCTCCCAGTTAATCACAGGCATCCTGTTCTTTCAGTACCACCTACATGAAAAGCCATCTCTCATACCATGCTGGTGAAAGTATGAATAGATGCAATCACCACAGGGCAGTTTGGCAATATTTGTCAAAATGACATCTGTTCATTCACAGCAGTGTAAATATTCTTAACACTATGGAGGTGTACACTTAAAAATAGTTAAGATGGTAAATTTTAAATGTATATTTTACCACAATAAAAAAACAGTTAAAAAATGACACATGCGGGGCGCCTGGGTGGCTCAGTGGGTTAAAGCCTCTGCCTTCAGCTCAAGTCATGATCCCAGGGTCCTGGGATCGAGCCCCATATCGGGCTCTCTGCTCTGCCGGGAGCCTTCTTCCTCCTCTCTCTCTCTGCCTGCCTCTCTGCCTACTTGTGACCTCTGTCTGTCAAATAAATAAATAAAATCTTTAAAAAAAAAAAAATGACACATGCACATACTATTTAACCCAACAATGTAGCTAGAAATTTATCCTACTGGTATTCATGTATGTAGAAAAGGATGTATCTTCAAGAATATTCATAAACAATATATATTAACAAAAGATTAGACACAAGTGTCCATCAGAGGGAGACTAGTAAAATAAACTATAGCCCACTATATAATGGAATACTATGCAGCCTCTAGAAAGAAAGAGGAAGATGTTTATAATGTAGGGAAAGATAGCCATGATGTATTGCAAAGTGAAATTGGCTAGCAGGTGTGCAAAAAAACGGGTGGTGGAGGTTAAAGGATAAAAGAGAGGGGGAAGAAAATATATGTATATTTACTTGTATTCATATAGACCATAAACTATTGACTGATAGTTTTTAAAAACACAAGAAATTTTTTAAAAATTTTAATAATATCTATACCCAACACAGGGCTTGAACACATAACCCCAAGATCAAGAGTCACATGCTCTTCCAACTGAACCCCCCAGGTGCCCCTGAAAACACAAGAAACTTATCATTGTGGGCTTCTGAGATAGGGAACTGGTGGCTGGGGACAGGGGATGAAGACTTTAATACCTCCTGAAGTTTGAAGGTTTGTGAACTTGGGAAACTAAATAAAATTAAAACTTCTATTTTTTTTAATCTACTCAGAGAATTAATAACTTGTGGAGGTCACAAGAAATCTGGCATTAGATGGACCCCAATACAGCATCTAAGGCATTTGATAAGTTCATGACAAGACTCTGTGTCCTACTTATTCACTATTGTATGCCCAAAGTAGAGTTCTAGAACCCTGAATGGTACACAGTAAAGCACTTTAGAGAATGCTTGTTAAGTGAATGAATGAATGAATGAATGAGTGAATGAACAGATAGCTGGTGTTAACTAGTTGTTTTTATAGTTCAGCACGATGTAGGCTTTACAACCTTATAAGTTCAGACACTTTTAGAGTCAATAAAATCTTTCTCATGTTTAACAAACCCCCATTTCATCTTCTTGCATCCTTGGTAGATATGACCAACAACTGTTGGTTAGGAATCTCATTTTAAGTTTCTAAATGCTTGAAGTCATTTTGATCCCTTTAACCCCTAGCCTTCCCTTTTACCATTGCAATAGCCCCAACTTCTAACCTTCTCTCAAATACCTGTTCAATTACTCTGGCTTCTCTGACGTCTCCACATCTCCCTTTGCAGATCTTCAGTTGGTTCACAATATTTTAGTAAGGATCAGACCTACCAAACACTGTGGAAAGATTGTTGACCAGGTTTTCACATTCCCTTGCATTAACATTTTCCTATGTTAGCTTTTGAAAGAAAATAATTTTTCTTTCCGGAGGCAGCATGGAGTTGAGAAAAGAGAGCCAAGTTTCACACTAGGAGACCTAACTTCTGACTCTCCACCTTCGCCATTTCCTGGCTAAGTAGTCTTTCAATCGTTTATTCAACATTTATTTGTTGAGGGCGCCTGGGTAGTTCACTTGTTTAAGTGTCTGCCTTTGGCTCAGGTCATGATCCTAGGGTCCTGGGATCAAGTCCCACATTGGGCTCCCTGCACAGCAGGGAGTCTGCTTCTCTCTCTACCCTTCCCTCCTGCTCATGATATCTCTCTCTCTCTCTCTCTCATACATAAATAAAATCAATTTTAAAAAACCATATATTGGGGCGCCTGGGTGGCTCAGTGGGTTAAGCCACTGCCTTCGGCTTGGGTCATGAGCTCAGGGTCCTGGGATCAAGCCCCAAATCAGGCTCTCTGCTCAGCGGGGAGCCTGCTTCCCCTTCTCTCTCTGCCTGCCTCTCTGCCTACTTGTGATCTCTGTCTGTCAAATAAATAAAATCTTTAAAAAATAAAAAACCATATATTTGTTGAGTCTACTCTGTGCCAGGTACTCTTCTGGGCACTTAGGTTAGAGCAGTGAACAAACCAAAGTCTCTACTCTCATGGAATTTACCTTCCAGTGGAGAGAGACCACCAATAAACAAAGTGAATAAGCGAAATATATGTCATCACCATAAATGGTGATAAGTACTATAAGGAAAGGAGGATAGGGAGTGTGGAGGGGCAGGGGGTGCAATTTTAAGGAGAGTCAGTAACAGCTTTCTTGACAAGGCCAAGCTGAGAAAAGTGATAATTGAGTCAAGACTCTCTGAATGTGAGAGTGAGTTATGTGGATTTCTGGGGATAAAGAGAGCAGTGCATGCAAAGGCTCTGGGGTTGCAAGTGGACTTGATGAGGAAGAGCAAGGAACTAGTATAGCTGACGGGAAGTAAGCAAGAGAACAGAGGAGTTCGGAAAGAAAGGAGACTATGAGGGGCAGGACAACAACCTGTGGCCAAGCAAATTAATTCCTGGCAACTGTAACAATTTCTTATTCTCTGAGGTTCAAATAAAGTAATATACATGAAAAGTGCCTGCCACAGAGTTTGACTGGAGCAGGTGGAAGTAAGCTTAATTGTCTGCAGGTCTTTGTGGCTGTTTTTCAGGTTGTCGGATCATTTTCTTCCTAATGATTTATCCCTGTGATTAGAGAGATGTCTGTATTCTGAAACATCTTCATAGAAACAAAACCATGTGGCTGATGTCAATTAAGGTGTTGGCCCATATCCCAGAGTTGATGTTCTTTATATCTAAGAGATCTGCAGCTTATAAACCCACTCACCTGCGGCAGAGAGAAGGCTCCCAGGATACGCCCCTTTAACAGAAGTCAAAGGTGAAGAAGTACAAGAGCAACAGTGGCCTAAGGTCATTAGGGAATGACACAGAACAATGTAGTTGATTCAGAAGAACATTTAGTCAGTGGATCTGACAGATTAATTCTCTGCAATGTGGGCTGAACACTTTATCTAAGACCAGAGTTTCCAAACTATAGTACTGCCTAACCTAAATGGGTTTTTCTCTACTAGTCTTTCTATTTATCTACTGAGAGCTCAAGATTTTAAAGAAGAGGGATAGTGGCAACCTGGCCCTCCAGCAGCCAATCAAGAGACATTTGTCTGAGAACAAAGGCAAAAAGAAACCTATGGAAGAACCTGTCTCCAGTTCCAGATTCTAGAGGGCAGAACTGCTTTCAATTGCTCCTCCAGAAGTCCTTGCTTTCTGGCCTGTAGGCTAGCCCTGCTGTTCTGTCAACAGATAGAAACCTAGGTGGATTGAATTAATTTTGTTATCATCGGTCCATCAATCTTGGGTCTGTTAAATATTAATGTGTCAGGCCAAGATGACCTCAGGTTCTCCAAGAGGTATCCAGGTAACACAGTTCAACTACATCAGCAACTAGAACTAACCTAAACACACAAACACACACACACACACACACACACACACACACACAGAGCTATATTGACAGAACATGAGCTAAAATAAGTTATTTTATGGCAGTAAGATGATTTTATCCTACTTTTCAAAATATTGCTTTTGAAATTAAAAAAAAAAGGCATACAGGGTTTTAGTAAATGTGGATTAGCAAGAAGCCTGGGTAATTAATTTGTCTTAAGATTCCAAACAACCTGGGGCACCTGGGTGGCTCAGTGGGTTAAGCCTCTGCCTTCGGCTCAGGTTATGATCTCGGGGTCCTGGGATCGAGCCCCACGTCGGGCTCTCTGCTCAGCAGGGAGCCTGCTTCCTCCTCTCTCTCTCTGCCTGCCTCTCTGCCTACTTGTGACCTCTGTCAAATAAATAAATAAAATCTTAAAAAAAAAAAAGATTCCAAACAACCTATTCTATAAAGGAGATTGATTTTTTTTAAGTTCATGCATTGATATAATATACAACCATTAAAATACATTGTAGAAGACCATGACCAACCCAGAGAATGTTCAGGGTATACTGTGAAGTGGAAGAACAAGTCCCATACAATGCCATTAAATAAATATTTTTATGTGTAAGAACAGTGTATATGTGACAATGATATATATATATTGTTTACCTTTAGATGATGAAATCATCTACAGGTGGTTTTAAATTGTTCTGATATCTATTTTCACTGTTTTCTGTAGTGGACATGTATCACTTCTGTAAACACAAAAATTATTTCAATTTTGTGTTAATTCAAATTTGGCTGTCTAATATTTCTAAAAATCAAATTGATTTCCAACTAGAAACACAAAGCAATTCAGCTACCCACTTTCTCTCCTTCCAGCAATGGCTTGAGAAGAGCACCCAGCCATGAAGATTTGTGCCACTGCAACTTCATAATGGCGGTGAGCACCTACTCTGCATTAGGTGTCTCTGTCAGCCCTCTCCTGCATCTCCTCACCTAATCTGCACAACAACCCCGTGGAGAAGGTCTCATTAGAAAGCCCATTTTAGAGATGGGGAAACTGAAGAGCAGGGAAGATAAATAAATCACCCAACACCACAAAGTCAGGAAGAGGCACAGACCCAGTCTGTGTGTTCCAGAGCCTGAGCTCTTACCATTCCTGGACCCCTCACCCCAGTCTCTGCATCCTGGCAGCCTGGTCACCTCATCTATCATGCTCAACAAGCTGTGGTGAGCTGCAGCTCTCTCCTCAAAACCTCTGCTTCCCACCTGCCTTCTCATTCTTAGCAGCTGAACTGATTTCAGAGAAAAGGAGAATCCATTTAGTTTCATGGATCCTTACCTAAGGTAACTATTCTTTTCAAAGGGAGCAACCCTATATGATTGTAGTATCGGGGACATACCTACGCTGAACAAACCATTCATTATTTATATCTGAAATTCAAATGTAACTGAGTGTCCTATGTTTGGGGCAACCCTACTGAAAGATGTTCAGCTATCTTTTGTCCTAAGGAAACGCACCAAAACAATCCTAATTCCACATTCACCTCCAAAACCCAATCACTGAGCCAAAAGATGCCTGTCATGCTTACCATACCTATGTCTCCTCCCAAGTAACCATGACAACAAAAACCCATCTCCTGTTGCCCCTGGCAGTCCTGTTTGAACGTGTCAGAATCTGACCTCAACAGCTGATTGGAGACTGACCTAAGGGATCACTAAAACTTCCAACTCTGAGCACATCCACTCTTCTAGCCAAATTCCAGTTGTCCCCCAAAACCCCCAGATTGTGGCAGTTTCAATACACTAGGAGACCCCTGGTCATGGGGGACCCAAGACTCATCACTCTTGGTTACTATGTCAAATGCAGCCTCTGCCTGACTCAGCACCTTTCCTTCATAACCCTGATGCTCATAGCCCCAGGAAAAACGAACTTTGTCCTGGGCTTGCTGCCACTGTCAGTGAGGTGAGGGAATGTACAACTCAGGAAAGAACTAGCACATGGTAAATATTCCTGGAAAAATAGGGTTCATCCCACACATCAGTGAAAACAGTATTATACTTGGCTTGCACGTCTTTCTTTCCTGTTCTATATATTTCTTGAGAGCAGGAGCTATAACTTTTTTTTTTAGATTTATTTATTTACTTGAGAGAGAGCATGCATGTGCGGGAGTGTGCACAAGTGGGGGGAAGGGTAGCGGGAGAGGGAAAGACTCCCAAGTAGACTTCCTGCTGAGCCCAGAGACTGACCTGGGGCTTGATCTCACAACCCTGAGATCATGACCTGAGGCAAACCAAGAGTCCGTTGCCTAACCCACTGAGCTACTCAGGCACCCCACGAGCTATAACGTTTATGTTTCTCTGCTGAGAATGAGCCTGGATAGTTTTACCATGAATAAATATATGAACCAACAAATAAAACAGATTACAACAAGGAATAACTAAGAAAACTGTGACACCTCAGCTACGTGAGATACTACGTATCTCCTTAAAATAAGAAATATATATATATACTATGTTAATGCATAGAAATGTGAGGGTGAAACCAACTAAATTCAGAAAATAGAACATTAAATCATTTGTATCATGATTATAACTATGCTAAAAATCTATGTACAGACCACAGTCAAGACTGGCAGAACTTGGAGTTGTAAATAGTTTAGAAACTAGTACTCGGGAGGGGATTTTTCTTTATACTTGCTCAATTTCAAAATAAATATTTTCTTACAGTTGAGAATCAAGAGGGACCTCAGCCCCTGAAGTACTGGAATAAATAAATCCATAGGTGTCAGAATTTGAGCTCCTACTAAAGTTGGCTCAAAGTAAGATTTTCCTTTGCTTTCATGCTGTCCATACATCAATGTGATAGAAATAGTATCTATTCAATACAAATTAAAGGGTGTATCTAGCCATGACTCCGTTGGTTTGACCAGTAAAGACCCAAAACACGTATTTTTCTTCTACCAGATAATCCCTCATTTTATATTTGAATTTAGACTGTAGTTAAGCAGTTAGCTTAGTTCAATAACTATAGGCCCATAGATCCATGTGACTCATTCTCAAGACTATGTTTCCATCACAATCCTTCCCCAAAGCCTCCGCTCCTGATTGCCCAATCCAAATTGCTCAACCCAGCAGACTCCTGCAGCAGCTGATTCCAATCTGCCCTTACAATCTTATCTTTCACAAAGCTTTTCTGCTCTAACTAAATTTGCCTCTAGTATTTTACTCATAGAAATGCCTAAATCAAGCCCTACTTTCTTTGTAAGCTCCTCTGCCCTTCTTTTGGATCAGAAGAGACTTTTAGATCTCTCCTCCAAATTTCTCTGAATAGCATTTACTTCTGTTACCTTCCTTCAGCTCTTACCATTCTTCTGGTTTATATCGTAAATATCCTTTCTGTGTGTTCATTTGGTCTTCCAAAATAGACAGTGTCATCACTGAAGACAGAATGAGCCAGCAAAATGATCTTCACAAAAAAAAAAAAAAAAAAAAAGATTTCACAAAGTGCGTCAGTGGTCCCCTGGAAAGGTAGAAAAATTCAGTTATGTACATACCCATAACCCAAGTGGCACCTTACAATTTCTGGAAATAATGCTATGCTCAATGTCTGTAAGACTGAATCATGCTCCCAAAAAACTTTTCATAAGCCAGCTTCCTATTTTGCAGTGGGAGTGGCCAGTTGGGTAGGCTTCTTTCCTTCGATGAAAACCAAATTATAGGTGAGAAAGTTCCTAGAAAGCAGAGACGAAGAAAATAAAAAGGAATTGGCCCTATAACCATGTATTAGTTTTCTATTGCTGCTGCAATAAATTACCACAAACTTAGTATCTAACAGAAACACAAAATAACTATCTTATGTTTATGTAGGTTAGAAGTCTGATACAGGTTTCATTGGACTAAAATCAAAATGTTGTCACGGTTCTTTCTATCCCTTTTTTAAAATTAAGGTTTTTTATTTGTTTGTTTTTTTATTTGTTTGTTTGTTTGTTTGTTTTAGAAAGAGAGTGCAGGTGTGGGGGGAGGGGCAGAAAGAAAGAGGGAGACAAGCTGACTCCCTGTCAGCAAGGATCCTGACCCAGGACTTGATCCCAGAACTTGATCCTGAAATCATTGCCTGGACCAAAACCAAGAGTTGGGTGCTTAACCAACTGAGTCACCCAGGTGCCCCTGGGTTCTAACCCTTTTAGCAGATGATAGGGGAGAATCTGCTTCTTTGACTTTCCCAGCTTCTAGAGGTCTCTATGTTCCCTTGGCTAATGCCCCCTTCCTCCATCTTCAAGACCGGCAATGTCAGGTTGCTGATTTCTTCACACCTCTCCCTCCCACTTTTAAAACTTTGTGATTAAATTGGACTCACCCAGACAATCCAGGGTAATCCCCTATCTCGTTTCTTTTTTTTAAGATTTTATTTATTTATTTATTTTATTTGAGAGAGAGAGAGACAGAGCATGAGCAGGAAGCAGAGGCAGAGGAGTGGGGAGAGAAGCAGACTCCCCACTGAGCAGGGAGCCCAACTCAGGGCTCCATCTCAGGATCCTGAGATCATGACCCAAGCCAAAGGCAGATGCTTAACCAACTGAGCCACCCAGGTACCCTGTCCCCATCTCAAGGTTTTTAATAGCATCTGTCAAGTCTCTTTGACCTGTAAATGAACAAATCTACATATTCTGGAGATTAGGACATGGACATCTTTGGGAGGCCGTTATTCTGCCTACCACAGTCAAATTTCCAAAAGATATTCATGTGATATTTATGTATTAGGTATGAATTTTAGCACATGTAAAATAAGGAAATATTACCTTTATTCCCAAATGTTGGCTCCCTTTAGACTAAGGTGATGATAAATCAATTAATAATCATTGTTGATTGCATTTGAAAGGCCAAAAAATCTTGATCTCAAGCCATGTGGTCGCCTAAAGTACAATATCACTGTCTTCTGTGGGGTATGGGCATTTTTGTTTGCCTAAGTAGGACATCATGGGGTCCCATTATCCTAGATGCCCCAATCCACTCTGAAGTATGCCCTTCCCTGGGCCTCCAAAGTAGTAATACATTTCATGGTATTCCAGAACCCTTCCTGTATCTACCCCAGGCAGGTATCCCTTTCTTCCCTCCTCTTCACTGGGGTTACACTTTTACAAAAGACCTAAAGAGCACTCACTTGGCTTTTGGTTTTCCCTCTTGCAAAAACTTCCAGGAAAAGAATTACAAAAGACCTAGAAACAAAGGACCTGTGTAGAGTGGGGTGGAGTGAGGATGTGTGGAGGCTGAGAAATAATATAGTGAGTAAAACACATTGCTACAATTAATAAATTAACATCCCCCAAAATAATCCTGTTTCTTAAATATAGCCTACTATTTCATCTTCTACCAGAACCTGTTTCATTTTAGATAATTTCTTCCATTTCATCTTCTTTATAGATAGTTCTGCAGAGGCATTGGTAAATTCTGACTCTTTCAGGGTCAAGGTATAATTGATATATATTAGTTTTCAGGTGTACAACATAATGATTCAATATTTGTATGCACTGAAATAATCACCACAATGAGTCTAGTTACCAACCAACACCATACAAAATTACAAAAAATATTTTTTTTCTTGCGATGAGAACTTCTATGATTTACGTTCTTGGCAACTATCAAGTATGCACTAGAGTATTAACTTATAGTCACCATATACATTACATCCCATGACGTATTTATAGTCATGGTCTGCTTTTTTTTTTTAATAAGTTATGAATTTCATATGTCATTTTCCTGTGAACATTTCTAATAATGTACTTTACTTTATATTAGCTAGTTTAACCTGGTTGCTCCCGGAAGGGATTTGGGGACACTCTGTATCTATTAGTGAGATATCTATAAAGCAAAGTTAGAATAGTTTGTTGTATCTGATGATAACTGGTCCTTATTTGTGTATGTGTGTGTATTTGTGTTTTGCATATTTATTTTATTCTTAGAGTTTTGCAAGTTGTGGTAGCATATACATAACATAAAAGTTACCACTTTAACAACTTAGGGTATGCAGTTCAGTAGCATTAAGTTTTATATTGTGCAACTATCATCATTATCTAGTTCCAGAACTTTCTCTTCAACCCTGTATGCATTAGTCACTTCTCCACCAATCCTTTATAGAGTTTTTATATTAATTTTTTCAATTGATATAATACACTCACAAACAATATTAAATGCATAGGCAGTGTAAAATGTACAGATAAAAAGCTCTTTCCTACCCTATCTTATCTGTTTCTCTGGAGTACGTTTCTAGGGTTTCTTTCTATATATATATAAGCAAATTTTCTCTCATTTTTACAGAGAACATACCATTCTACAAGCAGTTCTGTACCTTGTTTTTTCCTTTTTTTTTTTAAAGATTTTATTTACTTATTTGAGAGAGAGAGAGCATGAGAGTGGAGTGAGGGGCAGATAGAGAAGCAGACTCCCTACTGAGCATGGAGCCCAAAGAAGGCCTCAATCCTGGGACTCCAGGATCATGAGCTGAGCCAAAGACAGACACGCGTAACCAACTGGGCCATCCAGGTGCCCCTCTCTTTTTTTTTCACTTAAAAAGTACATCCTTATAAAATTGTTGTAGCAGCTAATATGTAGGTTATCAAAAGTCCTATTTTGCTCAAAATAGTCTCTGTTATGCCTATTTTCCAGGTGTTTGGGTGATAAGATATATGATTATCATATTTATATGGAGTCTGTAGCCCACTTTTTACCAAATGCAAATAATAAACCATTTGGGGATTGGGTCCATAATTGACAAGTTAATGTACATTTGTTGACTGATTCACTATGAATCCCAGGTGATTCCTAAACCAGACTTCGAAAATGACTGTTCCAGTGAAATACATAATGCACAAGTGATCCTTAGTCCACCATTAATCTTGAAAATTAACAGGGATGGTGCACCTGGCTGCCTCAGTTGGTGGAACATGTGATTTTTGATCTTGGGGTTGTGAGTTCGAGCCCCATGTTGGGTATAGAGATTATTTAAAAATAAAACCTTAAAAAAAAAAAAGAAAATTACATGGGTTGTATTATCTATCTACCTCACAGACAAGGTCCAGAAACAAAGAATAAATTATCAATTATATGTGAAGGTGCTACTTTATTTTGGAAAGAAAGTTGGTTATATGTATGATAATATTAAATACAAATACCCTCTGATTCTGGAAATCCTCTGTTAAAAATTTGTTCCACATACATATTTACACAGATACTCAAGTATTGTTAGAGAGAGAAACAATCTACTTGACGATCAAGAGAGAACTGGGGGCACATGGGTGGCTCAGTCAGTTAAACGTCTGACCTCAGCTCAGATCATAATCTCAGGGTTTGGGGAGTGAGCCTTGCATCAGGCTCCCCACTCAGCAAGGAGTCTGCTTGTCCCTCTGCCACTCCCCGACTCATGCTCTCTTTCAAATAAAGTCTTAGGAAAAAAAACTTTAAAAAAAAGAAGGAACTGGCTAAACAGTTTAAGATCCTCAGTGAAATGCTATGTACCCATTGGGGCGCCTGGGTGGCTCAGTGGGTTAAGTCTCTGCCTTCAGCTCAGGTCATGATCTCAGGGTCCTGGGATTGAGCCCCGAATCAGGCTCTCTGCTCAGCAGGGAGCCTGCCTCCCCCTCTCCCTTTGCCTGCCTCTCTGCCTACTTGTGATCTCTCACTTTCTGTCAAATAAATAAATAAATAATCTTTTAAAAAAAGAAAGAAATGCTATGTACCCATTAAAAAGAATGTGGCATTAAGAGAATGAGAAGACAAGCCACAGATTAGGAGAAAGTATTTACAAAGGACACGTCTGATAAATGACTGTTATCCAGAACATACAAATAACACTTAAAAGTCAATAATAAAAAAATAACCCAATTTAAAAAATGGGCCAAAGAGGGCACCTGGCTGGCTCCACTGGTGGAGCATACAACTCTTGATCTCGGCGTTGTGAGTTCCACATTAGGTGTACAGATTACTTAAATATAAAATCTTAAAATTAAAAAAAAAAAAGAGCCAAAGACCTGAACAGATGCCTCACAGAAGAAGATCTATTGATGGCAAGTAAACATATGAAAAGATGTCCAACATCATATGTCATGAGGGAACTACAAATTAAAACAACAATAAAATGTCACTACACACCTATTGGAATGGCCAAAATCCGAAACAGAGACAACACCAAATGCTGAGGAGGATGTGGAGCAACAGGAACTCTCATTCACTGCTGATGGAAATGCAAAAAGATACAGCCATGTTGGAAGAGTTTGACAGTTTCTTACAAAACATATTCCTAACATACGATCCAGCAATCACACTGCTTGGTATTTACCCACATGAGTTGAAAATTTATGTCCACACAAAAAACCTGCACATGGATGTTTATAGCAGTTTAATTCATAATTGCCAAAACTGGGAAGCAATGAAGATGCCCTTTAGCAGAGGAAGAGAAAAATAAATTGTGGTATATCCAGACCATGGAATATTATTCAGTACTTTAAAAAAAATGAGCTATCAGAAAATGAAAAGACATGGAGGAGCCTTAAATTCCCACATTGAGTGATTCTAGTGATTCTGGAAAAGGCAAAATTATGGAGACAGTAAAAAAGATCAGTGGTTGGCAGGGGCTGGGGGAAGGAGAGTGGGTTGGAGGGATAAATAGAGCACAGAGGACTTTGAGGACAGTTTCACTGTCCTGTATGATACTATAATTGTGGGTACAAGTCATTAGACATTTGTCAAAACTCATAGAATATACAACACAAAGGGTGGACTATGGACTTCGGGTGATAATAATGTATCAGTATAGGTTCATTGTAACAAACGTATTACTGTGTTGTGGGGTGTTGATCATCCGAGGGGCTGTGGGATATGGGGACAGGGAATATATGAGAACTCTCTCTCTCTCTGTATTTTCTGCTTAGTTTTGCTATGAGCCTAAAACTGCTCTAAAAAAATACAGCTTATCAATTAAAAAACTTTTTTTGATTGGCACACTGGCACACTGGTAAGACATCCTACTCAAGATACAGTGTTGGGTGAATAAAGGAAGTTCAGCCATGCCTTTGGATCCTATTTTGTGTAGGAAAATATATATATAGAGAGAAATGGGTATGCTTAAGTAGGCTCAGAACATAGAACATGGAAGGACATAAAAGAATTTGCTAACAGGGGTTTCTTCTGGGGAATGGGTTGGGGAATCAGGAATGGGGAATTTGATTTCCTATGGTATACAGATTTGAATTTTAATATGAGTATGCAGTTCTGGTTTTTCCATGATTATTTACTTCAGTTATTTAAATGATAAATGGATATATTTTCTTTGCAGAATATTCTAGCAATTTAGGTAGTGTAAAGGTGCTCTTGACCTCCCTGCACCCAGTTCCACTCCCTCCCAGCAGGTAACCACTGCTGGCAGTTTATTTGTACCCTTCTTTTTATTATTTTAAAAGGCATATGTAAATCCCTTTGAGCTGCTTGAACCTCTGTGTTTACTATTAGTTGCAAAAGTCCCTAGTGACCACAGAACTACTTCTTACAGGGAAAGGGAAGTTTTAAAATAGGGGGGAGACAGTATTTGTCATAAACTAACCCAGCCAGCAGGGAAAACCCCAGGCCTTTTTTAGATCTCTGAGAGCAGAAGGATGCCTTAAGGTGACTGGCCAGGAGCTGGGAGTAGACAAAGAAAGGAAACCCAGAACAATAGGGTCACTCCACCTCTGCCCTTCTGGAGGTGGGGTCCCCTATCTCAAGTGTGGAGTTAGCCTTAGCAGTGTAATTTAGGGATTAGAAAGCAGGCAGAGTTAGGATTTTAAGTCAATACTTTGAATTCTAAGATGACATATGGTGTGAAGAGTGGAAAAGGCTGAGGGTCCAAACACTGCACTGGTTATAGAGGGACATGGAATAGTGCCACTTCCGTTACTTTGCTGCTTTGTAGTTGTTATCGGGAGTAAGATGATTACAGAAAGAGAGAACTAGAATCCTGCCATGAAGGAAGTTGCTTTCTGTGTCGTTTTTGGAATATCAGGCTATTTCCCCAAAATATTAATTTATTTTCCTGATCATAAAAAAATTAGTGAATTTTACCCTGTTCAGAAAATATGTCTAGAGAGCTGGGAAATTCTTAATCAGGGTCTCTGATTCAACTGGAAAAACTTGAGACAAGGACCCAACTCCTGTCCCCACCCACTGTGCGATCTCTCACTTGCTCAATGCTTTGTTTGTCCCATCTATAAAATGAGACTGTTGGTACAAACGATTTCTATCATCCTATGGCTTGAAAATCTATTAGTTGAACCCATCTAGTTAATGAAAGACTGTCAGACTGAATCATACATTGAAAATGAAATGGAGAGTGGGATCAATGGTATGGATCATTCTGGAAAAAAAATAAAAATAAATTGGACCTCGATTAGGTATATTTCAGGCCCAATTGTGTGTTCTGTTTTATTTTTCTGAGGCTGTGAGACCAGAATCCTACCTGATAGATCAACACAACTTGCTTGTTCTCGGCTCCATTTCACTTTAGGTGGGCCCCTCGGAGATTCAAACGTGTGTACTCCCCAAAAGCAGGCGTAGTTTGCTCTATTATGCACTAGAAAAACAAACATGTTCATTCAGCCTTACTACAGACCAGGGCTCAAGTATAGTGTGTTTACCACCATTGAGCTAACCAGCCCTTTTCAAATTTTAAAGTGCCTATGAGTCACCTCAGGACCTTTTAAAATGCAGAGACTGATTCACCAGTCTGGGGTGAGACTTAAGAGTCTGCATTTCTAAAAGCTCCCAGATGCTGCCGCTGCTGCTGCTCATCTATTTGATACTCAAGAAGTAGCAAGGGGCTAAACCACTAGCCCCTTTCTGTTTTTTATAATCCTCTTTTCCAAATGCAAGCTATTCCTGATAAAAAAATAACTAATTCCTTAACTGATAAAACCAATGCTGCTCTAAGATAGTATTTGTGAAATAAAGCCAGAATTAAGGTCATTCCTAAAATAAATGTGTTGGGTCTGGATGCATAACACTTTGTTAATAGGATAGGAAACTCACAAGCATGTTTCTTTTTCTTCCATTCTATAGATAGCTACCTTATACAGTAGCAAAGACTTATTAACATAGATAAATCCCTTGCTCTAGAAAAAGATTCAAGGCACTAGGCTGTGAGGATTAATGAAGTAACCTATGTGAAAAATCTTAGCCTCATGCCTACTACTTAAAAATATACCTAACCAAAAGCTATATAACCAAGTAAGGCACAATATATGAAGGAACATTTCATAGAAGGGAAATTCTGAATGGTCAATAAATATATGAAGGATGTACAACCTCATTAGTAATCAGAGAACTGCAAAATTCAAACCACAATGAGATACCACTTTATGACCTTCAAATTGGCAAAAAGAAAAAAATCCATATTCTAGCACAAGCTGGTGACTGTGTTATGTACTGCTTGTGGAATTTAAGTTGGTGCAATTACTTTGAAAAACAATTGGGCATTACTTGAGAAAGTTGAAGAATATGAGTATCCCTTATCCGATACTTCCAATCATAGCTACAAATCCTAAAGAAATTCTTACACTATCTTATCAGTAGACATGCACAAGGAAACTCATAATACCATTGTTCATAAAAGCAAAAAAATGGAAACAATCCAGATCTCATCCATAGGAGAATGAGTAAGTAGTTTTATATTCATGTGGTGGATATTTACGTAACAGTGAAAAATGAAGGTACTACAGTTGCATATGTCATCATGGATAAATCTCACGAACTTAATGTTGGGGAAAAGAAAAGGCAGAGAATATGTGAAATATGAAAAACACAAAATGGAAACATGAATTATTTAAGATGATATGTATGTGTCATAAAACTAAAAGAAAGAGAATGTAAGTACAAAAATCAGAGTAATGGTTTTACTGGATAAAAGAAGGGGACATCACTGAGGTTGGGCACTATGAGGCATTTCAAATATATTGACAATGATTGATTTAAACGTTGGGTGCTGGATATATACATTTTTTTGGCAATTCTTTAAACTATACATGTATTTTATATGTACTCATATTTATGGTGTAACCCATAACAAACTTTTAAGAAATATATGTATAGTCATCTTATTAATAATATGGGGAAAAAGGTGCCTAGGTGGCTCAGTCATTTAAGCATCCAACTCTATCTCAACTCAGGTCTTGACCTCAGGGCTATGAGTTCAAGCCCCACCTTGGGCTCCACACTGGGTGTGGAGCCTACTTGAAAAAAGAAATAAAGGGATGCCTGGATGGCTAAGTGTTGGAATCTTGATTTCGGCTCAAGTCATGATCTCAGGGTTGTGAGATGGAGCCCCACATTGGACTCTTCCCTGGGTGTGGAGCCTGCTTAAGATTCTCTTTCCCTCTCCTTCAGCCCCTCCACCCCTGCTCATGCACACTCTCTCTGTCTTTGTCTCTCTAAACAACAAAATTAAAATTAAATAAAGAAGTTTTTAAAAAATGAAGAAGATAAAGAAAAGTCAGGAACCCAGGCTGGCCAAACCCTGCTCCTAAGACCATCTAAAGTGGAGACAGGATCTTCATCAAGGGCCTAGACCTTCTTTGAAAGAGCACACCCTTTCTGATAGAAGAAGGCATTTTAACATTATAATCAATACCAATAATGAACATTTAGTCAGCCCTTACTACAGGTCAGGCACTGCTCAAAATGCTTTACATTTATTAACTGTGAAGTACTTCTAGAAATGCCACTATTTTCAAGGATTTGTAGAGCTTCAGTAATTATATTAACAAAAATATACCCTTCTTTCTTAATTAGTATCATTTAAGTTACTATTATTTTGGGCTGTAGTGAGCTTTATTCTTTTATACATATATATGTGCATAATTTTAATTATAAAATCAATATTTATTCATTACAGAAAAGTCATAAACAAGTCCCTCTCAAAAAACAAGGAAAAAATTCCACAACATTAAAGAAAAATGACATCCAACTATTGTAAACAGTTTCTGAGCAGCACCTGGGTGGCTCAGTCTTTAAGTGTCTGCCTTTGGCTCAGGTCATGATCCCAGAGTCCTGGGATCCCTCCTTAGCAGAGAGCCTGCTTCTCCCTCTCCCTCTCCCCCTGCTTGTGTTCCCTCTCTCAATGTCTCTCTCTCTCTCTGTCAAACAATAAAATCTTTAAAAAAAAAAAGTTTCTGAGCTTTAAACTGTGACTATATATATTTTCTTTTTCCCTTTTACTAAAACGGGATCATACTGCATAGACTCTTTTGTAACTGCTTTTCTTACTTGAAAATTTACCCCGTGTTTAATACTGACAAGCACTTATACCAGATTCTTCACAGGCCAGACCCTGTTCTAAGACTTTATGTAGATCAGCTCGTATAACCCCTACAACCACCCGGTAGGGTGAGTGGGATTATTATCATCTCCATTTTGCAGGTAAGGAGATACAGCTCAGAGAGGAGCAATAGCTCACCCAGGGCCATGTGGCTAGTAAAAAGCAGGGATGGGATTTGAATCCAGGGAGTTTGGCTGGTCCCATGGCCCAGATTCTAAAGAACCAGGGAAACTGACCTCTCCATAGAACTAAGTTGTTGATTGTCCCTTCTCTTGAAATCCTTCTCTTTTAGCTTCTACACCACCTTCTCCTAGCCCCTGTGCCCCCTCTCCCACTGCTCCATTTAAGTCCCTTTCCCTTGCCTCGGTTCTCAGCCCACTACTGACATGTTAGTATTCCTCAGGGCTCTCTTGGCAAGATCTCATTCAGTTCATGATTCAACCCCTGTGTACCACAAAATGACTCCCAAATTCAACTTTATAGTCCCTTTTTGTTGGAACCCCAATCTGTTTGGGGGGGAGGGTCTGTGTATTTTTTACTTCTTCTTATCTGTCTTTACATGGAAGGCAATATTTATTAACTGTATACAACACTAATGTTATTATGCTCACTTACCAACCTGTAACCTTTTCCTCTTGTCCCAAGCTGGACACTTTGTCATCATTTGTTACTCTAGCCTCTGCCCACCTCATATCTATTGCTTGCATTATCTGTCTCAGTTTAGGACACCATTAATTATGTCACCCACACCAGAAATGTGAGGATCATTTTTGACTTCTCATCTCCACATCTGCTACCATATCAAGTTCTCTCACCTAAACATTTCTCAGATCTCTTCCTTCATTTCTTTTTTTTTTTTAAGATTTTAATTATTTATTAGTTAGAGAGAGAGAGAGAGCGAGCACAGGCAGACAGAGAGGCAGGCAGAGGCAGAGGGAGAAGCAGGCTCCCTGCCAAGCAAGGAGCCCGATGTGGGACTCGATCCCAGGACGCTGGGATCATGACCTGAGCCGAAGGCAGCCGCTTAACTAACTGAGCCACCCAGGCGTCCCTCTTCCTTCATTTCTGACCCCATCAGCACTAATATATGTTAGGTCCTCAATCTAAGACTATTGGAATCACCTCCTAATTTTTCTCACCATGTCTAATCTCTTGCTCCAGTCTTTCCTCTATCCTTTCCTGCAGCCAATAATCTTTCTAAAATTAAATCCAATATTGTTCCTTCCCTAGAAATCTTAAGGGGCTCCCTGTTGTTTGAAGGATAAGAAGCATACCCTTTATCATATAAGAAGGCATTTTATTTTTTAAATTTTTTTAAAGATTTTATTTATTTATTTGACAGAGATCACAAGTAGGCTGAAAGGCGGCGGGGCAGGGGGGAGCAGGCTCCCCAACGAGCAGAGATGCGGGGCTCCATCCCAGGACCCTGAGATCATGACCCAAGCCGAAGGCAGAGGCTTAACCCACTGAGCCACAGGTGCCCCAAGAAGGCATTTTAACATTATAATGATTAATACTAATAACTAACATTTGTTAGTACTTACTATGGATCAGGCACCGTTCAAAATGCTTTATGTTTACTAACTTGTCCTACAAACAACTCCATTAGGCAGGCGTTACTGTTATTACATACTTGATCCGTAGTGGATTCTCCAGAAATCCTGTCAAATGAGTGATCTTTTTTTACAGATGGGGATACAAGGCTTGGGATGTTCAGGTGCCCCAGATTTCATTGCCAGCAGTAGTAAATTAGTTACACAGGGCGATCTGCCTCCAGGGCCTATGAATGTTATCCATTATACCTCAAGTCTCTTTAAAATTGGTCCCTAACCTATTTTTCTGGCCTCATCTCTGGATACTTCTAGTGTCTCTTTTCTATCCTAACGACTGCTCTATGAATTTATGAAGCTAGAAGTTCATACTTGCCCATCCTTATTCAGGCTTTTGGCTCTGGAGTGCCTTTCTCTTCTCCCCTGTTGGTCAAAGGAGCTCTTCTCAACCTTCAATATCCAACTTTCTTATGACCATCTCTGAGAAGTGCTCCATCACCCTGAGGCTGAATTACTTTCTCCCCCTCCTTTTGCTCCCCCAACGCTTTATTCATGCCTCTAATTACAGCCACTAGCACCATATTGTGATTCATTTATGTGTCTGCATTTCTCCAGGTTGTATTCTCCTTCAGGGCAGAGACTGGGTTTCATTCATGTCTGTATCCCCAGCCTGGCATGTAATCAGGAGTCAATAAATATTTGTTAAGTGAATGAATAAATGGATGTCTTTGATTTGACTTTGCAAAAGATACAGGAAATATTTCTTTGAAAGGACATTTCTTACAATCACCTTTCTATAGAAGCTAAGGGTCTAAGATTAAATCTTAATTTAGCAAAGGCTCTTGGCAGGAAACTATTTCAATATCAACAAGGTATCTTGCTTTCTGACATTACTTAATACAAGGGTGGCAAGGAACAGTTACAAAGACAAATCTTAAGTGCACTTAAGTGGAGGAGGGCTGAACAAATAAATATGAATGGTTTGTTGATAGTCACAGTTGAGGGAATGAAACCTAGGGAACTTAAAAGCCAAAAACAAAAACAAACAAGCAAAAAAACCCTCCAATATTTTATCTTTTATATTTTAGACAAAGAAGTTGAGATTAGAGAAAAAATTACTAGGCACCTGCGCTCCATTTGATTATCCAAATGTCTTTTCAAAAACATCAAAGACATCAAGTCCCTTATTGTGGATTATGGTTATCTCTTCTTTGTCTATGTGAGATGTGGATAACACCAAGTTCAGTTTTGGAGACCGGTCATTTGGTAGGTTATTTGGATCCTTGGGTCTCTGAAAATTGTTAATTCCTGCCAACCTGTCTTGCTAACTACTAGCTTCTTGAGAGATGCATCTGACTCATCGACAGATCCAGAAGTTAGGCCAACCTCTTCATTGTTATCCCGTTATAATACTTGACAATTATTCCAATATTATTTCCAGTAACTTGGTTAAGTATTTCCACCTTTTCCCTCCCCACCTTTCTGCATAACCAAAAATATCAGTTGAAAAACTCTCAAAAGAACCTCTCTTAATTCCATTCCACAAATATGACCCAAAGCATCAATTCCACGGTGATAAAAAGGCTCAAAAAGAACTATTTATGGAGAGATTTCTTCTAGCTATTTGTCACTGCTTCTTTGGTAAACTTAATCTGCTCGTCAGAAAGAGCCAGGATAATAAGAAGAACTCTTAGCTCTGCGGGCACAGGAACGTCACAGACAGGAGACTTCATGCTGACTCGACTGAACTGTTGAATTATAAGTGACCATGTTATAAACACTTGTGGACCAGGGGCGCCTGGGTGGCTCAGTGGATTAAGCCTCTGCCTTCAGGTCATGGTCTCAGAGTCCTGGGATCGAGTCCTAAATCATGCTCTCTGCTCAGTAGGGAGCCTGCTTCCTCCTCTCTCTCTCTCTCTCTGCCTGCCTCTCTGCCTACTTGTGATCTCTGTCTGTCAAATAAATAAATAAATAATCTTAAAAAAAAAAAAAAAAAAAGACTTGTGGACCAGAGAGATGCAAAATTCAGAGGTGGGGGGGGTGATTAACAGTGCAAAGCCCAAGAGGATGGGGGTGCGGTGTGTGATCTGCAGCACAGGAGGGAAAAAATAGCCTTAATAAGTGGAAAGGAGGGCTGTTATTTTGGTGGCAGGAAGTTGGGGGAGTTCCTTTTAGCATTCTGTTTTAGCTAAAGTAGGAGGTGAGGTCATTCTTGGAGGATGAGGTGGGAGGGTCAGAGATTTGTGGAGGTTTGAAAAGACTGTTGTGGATAAGCGAAACATTTATTTAGCCTGGCAGCCGTGAGGGCCCCTTTGCAGGTGGAACCACAGAAAGGCATGGGAACAGAGTGGTCAAGGTAAAGGGCCAAGAGCTAAAGGCTGGAGAAAGAAAAAATAAAGGCAGATGGAACTCTGCCCAAAGGAAGAGAAAGGGGACAAGAGGTCAAAGAATCCAGATGAAGAGCACCTGAGGAAAGGGCAGGATTGGGGGAAAGTTTGGTCAGAGAGTGGGGTGTCCAAAGTATAAATATTATTTTAAGTGTAAAAAATAGTATCAACTTGAGGGGCACCTGGGTGGCTCAGTGGGTTAAGTCTCTGCCTTCTGCTCAGGTCATGATCTCAGAGTCCTGGGATCGAGCCCCGCATCGAGCCTGCTTCCCCCTCTCTCTCTGCCTGCCTCTCTGCCTATTTGTGATCTCTGTCTGTCAAATAAATGAATAAAATCTTTAAAAAAAATAGTATCAACTTGAAAAAAATTAAATACACCGCAATTGCAATTTTGTAATCCTGCATTTGAGTGTTGGATTTATTTGTATATAGTGGTTTTCAAACTTTTTTTTTTAAGTAGGCTCCACTCCCAATGTGGGGCTTGAATAATAATAATAATAATAATAATAATAATTGTAGAAAACTTCAAACAGTACAGAAATGTAGAGAGCAAAAGAATTACATGAGGAAGTATAGCAGACTTTTTAAAAAGATTTAATTAATTAATTAATTAACCTATTTATTTATTTAAGGAGAGGGGAGAGGGACAAGCAGACCTGCGCTGAGCACAGAGCCTGGTGCAGGGCTCAATCCTATGACCCTGCGATCATGACCTGATCCGAAATCAACAGTCAGACCCTTAATTGACTGAGCCACCCAGTCTATAGTAGACTTTCAAATATGCATAGTTTATGCATAATTGGGACTTGTGGCTGACTCAGTCTGTGGAGTATGTGACTCTTGATCTCAGAGGTCTAAGTTCAAGCCCCATGTTGTCTGTAGATTACTTTTTTACAAATTTTATTTATTTAATTGAGAGAGAGAGCATGAGCAGGGGGAGGTGTTGAGGGAAGGGCTAGGAGAGGGGCAGAAGGAGCAGGGAGAGGGAGGAGCAGACTCCTGGCAGAGCAAGGGCCCTATCCCAAGACCCTGGGATCATGACCTGAGCTGGAGGCAGACGCTTAACAAACTGAGACACCCAGGCACCCCTGTAATCATGTTTAAATAATGATATATTGCCTTCTCCTTTTGAATATTCTTACATTGTATCCAATACATGTTTTGTTGGTTAGCTTAGAACTTGAACACAGTATTATAGAAAACTGGCTGCAACTTAGCAGATGCTAAACTCCTTTATATAGAAAAAGCTCCTATGAAACCAGAGGAAAAAAAGCAACAAGAGAAAAGTAAACAAAGGATGTGACTAGACAGTTCAGAGAAAAGGAAATACAAACTCTTGAACATAAAAAAAATGTTCAACCTCACTTATAATGAGAAAAATGCTGTGGTGCCATTTTTCACCCGTTAAATTGGCAAATAACCAGAAATTTCTTAACACCCTGTTGTTGAGAGGCTGTGGGAAAACAGGTGTTCTCATCCACTGCTTGTAGGAATGTAAATTGATTTAATCCCTCTAGGACAATTTGCAATATCTATCTAAATTACAAATGCATCTGCCCTTTGACCCAGCAATACTACTCCACAGGAATTAGCCCTGTGGATGTACTTGCACACGTGCTAATTGACCTATGTACAAGGTTATTCATTACAGTACTGTTTGTAACAATAAAAAATTGGAAAGAGTCCACAGGTCTATCAATGAAGGACTAATTAAATAAATTGAAGTATATCCATGAAGTGGAATACTATGCTACCAAGAAAGAATGATGTCCTGATGATACAGAACGATCTTCAAGACATATGTCCGTCACTAACTGAAAAAATAAGGTGCAGAACAATATGTGTGGTATTCTGTCTTTTGGGAGGAAAAAAGGGATGAAATAAGAATATATATTTTTTATTTGTATATTCATAAAGAAACATTATACTAATGCATAAAGAGGAGTTACTTTAGGCAGTTTCGGTATGAGCCAACGAAAGACAGGAGTAGGAAACTTTCCTTTTTTTTTTTTAAGATTTTATTAATTTATTTGACAGAGAGAGACAGTGAGAGAGGGAATACAAGCAGCGGGAGAGGGAGAAGGAGAGGGAGTAGTGGCTTCCCACAGAGCAGGGAGCCCAATGTGGGGCTCAGTCCCAGGACCCTGGGATCATGATCTCAGCCGAAGCAACGACTGAGCCCCCCAGGCACCCCAGGAGTAGGAAACTTTCAAGTGAACCTGCTTATTTTTTTTAAACGCCTCAACCATGAGAATGCACTGTCTATTCAAGAAAACCATTCAGGGGGTGCGCCATCAAGGTGGCTCAGTCATTAAGCATCTGCCTTGGGCTCAGGTCATGATCTCAGGGTCCTGGGATCAAGCCCCACATCGGGCTCCCTGCTCGGACAGAGGCCTGCTTCTCCCCCTCTCACTCCCTCTGTTTGTAATCCCTCTCTCACTGTCTCTCTTTCTGGCAAATAAATAAAACCTAAAAAAAAAAAAAAAAAGAAGAAGAAGAAGAATATTACAACCATGTATTAAAAAAAACATACAGGGAAAAATGTGTGAAAGCATTACATATTTAACATTTAAAAATTTAAATTAATTTTTAAATTGTCTATTATGAGCCCCTTTTAAGTTGTTAGCAGGACCTGAGGAAGTAGCTGGACATATTGACAGGGTCTCACTGTCTCAGCTGCTGTGTCTGTGTGGCTTTCTGCTTTGCAGCCAGAAGACTGGATATGCTGAGTTCAAATATTGGCTGTGGCCTTGGGCAAGTTCCTTACCAACACATGGCATTGTCATGAGGATTGAATGAGGGAGATAATGTATAGGTTTTAGGGCAAAGCCTGGCACGTGCTAAATGGAAATGTATGATTGCATGTTTCCCAATAGTGATAAGGTACCTGGCACCCACTTTCCTTCAAAGCACTTATGTTCTGTGGTAGCAGGTTGCAAGTCTGATCTCTTGAAGATAGACCCCCTGTCTTACTCAGCTCTGTCCCTGAAATACCCAATGCATTGCCTTGTATGTTGTAGACTGCAGTGTGCATGTAATAAATGTGTGTGCCAGGGTGCCTGGGTGGCTCAGTTGGTTAAGGGACTGCCTTTGGCTCAGGTCATGATCCTGGCGTCCTAGGATCAAGTCCTGCATCAGGCTCCCTGCTTGGCAGGGAGTCTGCTTCTCCCTTTGACCCTCCCTCTTCTTATGCTCTCTCTCTCTCATTCTCTCTCTCAAATAAATAAAATCTTTTTTAAAATATTGAATGAATGAATGAATGAATGATTGGATGTGTGTGCCTTCATTCAGCAAAGATCTATTGAGTACCTACTGTTTGACCAGGTACTCTGCTTGCTGCTGAGCACTGAAAAGACATGCGATCCTGTCAACAGTCTAGCAGTGGAAACAGACATTAAACAGATACTTGATGGCAGTAGGGTGAATGAGAAGTATAACATCTCAAGTACAATGAGACCCTGCAGGGAGAAGCTAATCTGGGAGAGTCTCCCTTAGGAACCGGCTATTAAAGTGAGAACTGAAGATAAACTGAATTGTTTCAACTAAGATTTGAAGAAAGTATTGGCAGGCAGACGGACTGTTTCCCCAAAGAAAGGAGTTTTATGCTGTTGGGGAACCAAAAGTTCAGCTGACCCTTCGGAAATGAGGAGAGAAACATCTGCAGTGGCCCTGGAGGTAGACTTCATAAAACTTGTTAACAATTGTGTGCTTGATACTGAAAACGATCAGTTTCCACTGAAGGGTTTTAGGCCAGAGAAAGAATTGATTAGATGTGCATGTCTCAAAATCTTTCTGGCTGCTCTCGAAAGTTTAGGAAGTTTTTTTTTTAAGATTTTATTTATTGAGGGTCGCCTGAGCTGCTCAGTTGGTTAAGCATGTGCCTTCGACTCGGGTCATGATCCCAGCATCATGGGATAGAGCCCCAGGTCAGGCTCCATGCTCAGCGGGGAGTCTGCTTCTCCCTCTGCCCCTCCCCTGACTTGGCATGCTCTCTCTTTCTCTCTCTCTCACATATGTAAAATCATGACCTGAGGCAAAGGCAGACACTTAACTGACTGAGCCACCCAGGAGCCCCAGGAAGCTTTTTTTTTTTTTTTTAAGATTGATTTATTTATGAGAGAGAGAGAGAGAGAGAGCACCAGCAGGTGGAGCAGAAGGAGAGAGAGTGTGTCAGGCATACTTCCAGCTGAGCTCGGAGCCCGGAGGGTCCCAGGTCTATCTCCTGAGATCAGGACCTGAACTGAAACCGAGAGTCAGATGTTCAGCCAACTGTGCCACCCAGGCGTCCCTAGGAGGCTTTTATAATTGTTGAGGATAATGATGATGACAAAGCGTTAAATGAATGAATAGATGAACCCCAAGTAACAATTCATAACCGATTAATTCATATAGAACATAATACAAATTTACTTGTTTGCATGTTCTTTTATATGTCACTGAGACCATATCCTCTTTACTTTAGATCTAGGAATTCACAGATCTCTTCAAGCTACAGATTAATTAACCATTTTTAGGGTGGTTACCTCTATAAATGGATCTTATTACCTGTTGATATAATTTTACTACAGGGAGTAATCAAATCTTTTTTAAAAATTTTTTTAAAGATTTTTATTTATGTATTAGTTAGAGAGAGAGAGAGAGAGAGAGAGAGAGAGAGAGCGCGCGAGCACAGGCAGACAGAGAGGCAGGCAGAGGCAGAGGGAGAAGCAGGCTCCCTGCCGAGCAAGGAGCCCGACGTGGGACTCGATCCCAGGAAGCTGGGATCATGACCTGAGCCAAAGGCAGCCGCTTAACCAACTGAGCCACCCAGGCGTCCCGGGAGTAATCAAATCTTAAAACTCTTGGAAGACCTTTCCATCTGTCCACGCACTGGTGGGTCCCATAATGCCTTCATTCCATCCCATGCCACCTGCCGCAATCCCTCCCTACTACCGCGGCATCCTTACTCTACCCAGAGAAGCTTCAAAGGACTTTACAAGAAAAATAAGTTAAGTGTGTGGTTCTGGCAGAGGAACAAAAGCAAATGTGGAAAGTGAGGAATATCAAAGTAAAGCCAGGTTCTATCTTAATTAGTGTGATTTTTACAGTAACTCTTTCACTGCCTTAAGCATCTAAAATCAATTTGAATAACAGTTCAGAAAGCTGTATTCTTGGAACTGTAATGTCATTACAGAGTTTCTGTTCTAACAATAGCTGTCTATATACTTGGCTAAAGTTAATAGAATTAAAATGATGTGACGACAGATTCCATTTGTCTTAACAAAATAAAAAACTAAAGCACAGTGTAAGGTTCTGGAATTACTTTTATTCTGTTCTTCATTTTATAAAGAATTTGAGCATATTGCTGATATAAGTACTACATTAATAATGTTCAGAATGTCTGCTTAGAAGGTTATGACTTTAGGGGAAAAATCTTTTTTTTTCTTCCTGTGACTTTCTAGGAAAGGGGAAAAGGCATTGTTTTATAATATAATTAGAGCCGCAGGTATCAAATGTGATACTTCAAGCCATGTAAATCTGAATGAGTAAAAATTCTGAAGACAAAGATCAAGATTTTAAATGTCTTATTAAAACACATTTCTTCACCAGAGGGAGAGACTGTAAACACCATCTGAACATCAATCTCAAACACTGGAATCTCCTTTCAGAGTGACTTGATGAGGTTGATAAGCACCCTCTGTGACAAAATTATTCTTTGACTCTGAGGGGTAGCTATCTGGTAATTATGTAGAGGTTGACTTTTTTTTTCTTTCTTTTAAACCAAGGGGGACTGTATTTTGATGAAGTGTCAAATTTTACTACTATCTGTATAAAAGCCCATTTGTCATGGTTATAATTTATCAACAAGTAAAAGATGAGTAATGAGAGCAGTGTGTCTTTGGAATGCCTGAGAGTGCCTGGTACTATGGACTGTGTCCAGACTTTCTGAATTGTCTATTCCCACCTGGTAACTAGTAAATAATAATAATAATAACAATAAACTGTATTGATTGCTCAACAAATGGTAGGCACTTTTTAATTAATTAATTAATTTTTTAGTAGTCTCTACACCGAATGTGGGGCTTGAACCCACAACCCCAAGATTAAGAATCACATGTTTTTCCAAATGAACCAGCCAGGTACCCCACAAGTTGTAGGCTCTTTGATATAAATCTTAGAAGCATTGGAGTGCCTCGGTGACTCAGTCAATTAAGTGCATGTCTTCAGCTCAGGTCATGATTCCAGATCCCTGGCAGCAAGTCCTTGTACAGCAGGGAGCCTGCTTTTCCCTTTGCCTACCGCTGCCCGGCTTACGCTCTCTCTCTGACAAATGAATAAATAAAATCTTAAAAAAAAAAAACTATTACATGTATTTACCAATTCTCACAATGACCTTATGAAGTAGGTCCTCTTGTTATCCTCATTTTGCAGATGGGGAGGCTGGGTCAACTTGTACAAAATCACAGAGCTAGAAGGTAGCAGACCTGGGACGCAAAATCAGACATCTGTCTCTAGAATCTTTAATTACTATGCTGTTTCTTAAATGTGGGATGACTAAAACTGAGGTTTTCAAGCAGCAGGCCGTAGCCCATCACTTTAGTGTGTCTTTTAAAAATTAAATCGAGTAGAATAGAACTGAAAATATGAGGGCATATTGCAAGAAATGTAAGCAGTATTTCATAGAACTACTGTCCTGTTTCAGTCATTTATGTGGAGACATGTGGGTTGGGTCACAATATAAAATTTTAATTGTGGGTTGAAGTAAAAAACTTTGCAAATCCACTAACCTCAAGTATGGTTGATGCTATTTTTTAAAATTATCAAATCAACAATATTGATTTGGCTAGTCTCTTAAATTTTCTTTACAAAATAATTAAATAGTAAAAAACTTGAGAAAGAGCATTTAAATTTTATATAACATTTAAAAAGTTAACCAACTAAAAGTAAAAAAGCAAAAAACCAGCAAAAAAAAAAACATAGAAGTAGAGGTAGACAAAAACTTAATATGACAAAATTATTAATTGAGAGCTCATATGGTGAAGCATTTATCTTTTAGTTAAAACACAAATTTGAATATCATAGTTCAAACTGTTCCTGTCTTTGTTCCTTTCTGTGCTTTTTAATATTTTCAAGCAAGTAAAGTTGGAGTAATGCATTTTTAGGTTTAATTTTTCAACTAAAATAAGATAATTTCCCTTTTTGGAAAACTTGTTGTTAGGTTCAGATCTCTGACACTTGGGTTTTATAATGTACTTTTTTGTTTGATACTGTGTGGTAGATTGTTTCCATGTTTTAAAAAATTATCTACGCTCCTTTCTCAATTTATCACCAAGAGTTATGCAAATGAATGAATTTGCATGTGATGCAAATTATTTTATGAATGAATCATGAAATATGAATTAGCATTTGTGACTTTGTTTCTTTTCTGTGTGTATGATTAATTATAACCTTGTTTGAAAATGTTTTTGACAGGATTTTGAACTTCAAAATTTTTAACTTTTGTCATCACTTCTTTGATTGTGGAAATGATTAAGTAAAGGTTGAAGAATGAATCAAAGCTTTCATTATGTAGGCTAACTGTGTTTATTTGTTAATTGTTAAGATTATGCTGATTTCCAATAGTGGGATATTGATTAACTATAATGACCTCCTCTACCACCTCTGATATATGTCTTTTTGGTTTGGTTTGCCCAGTAACTTAAGGAATCATAATTTAATATTTTATGAGTTAAAAGAAGATTTCCAGAGGGAATCTGAAAAGTATACAGGATTTTTCTCTGTGGAAAGCACAGAACATCATTTCTGACATAAGTGACAAGATATCTCCAAACAGATACAGCGTATAATAGCATACAATATACTTTTATATTGCTTTGGACCAGGTATCTCTATCTAATAGGATTCTATGTGGCTGGTTGCACAGACTTTTCTCATGGTACGAATTGTATAAAATGAGATCCTTTTAAGCATTTGCTTTAAAATAAGAGTCTCCAGGGTCACCTGGCTGGCTCAGATGGTACAACATGCACTCTTGATCTCAGGGTCCTGAGTTTGAGTCCCACATTGGGGGTAGAGACTACTTCAAAAAATAAATAAAAATGGGGTGCCTGGGTGGCTCAGTGCGTTAAGCCTCTGCCTTCGGCTTGGGTCATGATCTCAGGGTCCTGGGATAGAGCCCCACATCGGGTTCTCTGCTCAGCAGGGAACGTGTTACCCCCTCTCTGGCTGCCTCTCTGTCTACTTGTGATCTCTGTCTATCAAATAAATAAATAAAATCTTTAAAAATAAATAAATAAATAAATAAATAAAACTTTTAAAAATTTTTAAATAAAATAAGAGTCTCCTTCCTTCCAAGGAGTAATACGGAATTTTATACATAGATTGTATTTGCCTTTTTTGACAAGAACATCCCATGAGCTAGCCCACCTTCATGCCTAAGGTGACTACCTAGATAAACACTGTTTTGAGTCTTTTCTAAATCTAAGTTGAGTTATTTCTTTGTTTGTTTGTTTGCTTTTTAAGAGAAAGGATTTATCAGCTCAACCTGGATAGCTATAAAGTGTCATTCATTCATTCATCTATTAATTCAACAAATATTTATTGATTTATTGGACACTTCATAATAGGGGTAGGCACCATAGGTAACTTAGTGGAATATGGAGACATACACTGGAGTATTTCTGCTGTTCAGAAGTTTATCACTCAGTTGGGGAGGGAAGATGTACAGCCAATGCCAAGTTCTGACCATTCTATCTCCTTAACATTTCTTGAATCTTCCCATTTCCGGCCTTCCCTAGAGGGCGCTACATCAGTTCAGGCCATAACCAGCTCTTGGTTTTCTGCAACAATCACTCTAACATACCTCCTTGTCCCTGGCCTTGCTTACTTCCAATTTATTCTTTACAGTGTTCTTCCTAAAATGCTAATCTAATTATTCCCTTTGCTAAAACCCGCTAATGATTCACTGTTGTCTTCAGGATAAAGTCCAAATTGTTAAACTCAATGGCTCTGTTCTCACTTCTTCTATCCCATTTTAAACTATTTACCTTCTTCAGATAGGTTTTCCAGCCATTCTTAATTCCTTTCAGGGGCCCTAATTCACAATGCTTCTCTTCCCTCATGTGGTTCTCCCTGCTTGGAATGTCATCTGTTGAGATCCATGCTCATTAACTCATTTATTCACTCAGAACATCTTTTATTAAGGGTGTCTACATGTCCAGCCCTGTGCACCATCCTGGAATTTCCCATCGTAGTCAGGAGATGGATATGTAAGCAGACCATTGTACTGCAATAGGCAACCAGGGTGGACATAGGCACAGGAACTGTGGGAGTCATGCATGAACCCCCAAGTCCAGGCAATCAGTGAAGGCTCTGAAGGGAGGAAGGGGGTGAAGAAAAGCCTGGATGGAGGAAGTAGCACACGTGAAGGCCCAGAGCTAAGAAACTGTTATTCTGGGAAATGGCAATCAGCGTGGCCTGAGTGTACAGTATACAGACATCAGAGAATGAACAGGACTGGAGGAAGCACGGCTCAGTTGCCAAAGGTCTTGCCTGTTATGTTAGGAAACTGGGGTTTCTTTTCTTGTGGGGTAATGGGTAGCCACAGAAGGATTTTCTAAAATTGGAAGTGCACAGTCACATTCGTTTTTTTTTAATCAACAGTCCAGAAGCATTACTAGGAAAAGTGGCAGTTTGTCACAAATTGCTTAAATAACCAAATACAGTCTTGAATTGAAGAAAAATTACTTGAAAATTTTCAGGGATACCTTATGAAGCTGGAACAATTGACTAGCATACTCAAGAAGCTTAAATTGCATTTATACATGCTAGTTTCAATTTCTCATATTTTGGGGCACTGGGGTGGCTCAGTTATGAAGTGTCTGTCTTTAGCTCAGGTCATGATCTCAAGGTCCTGGGATCCAGCCTAGCGTCCGTCTGCCTGCTCAGCAGGAAGCCTGCTTCTCCTTTTCCCTCTGCCCCTGCTTGTGTTCCCTCTCTTACTGTATCTCTCTCTGTCAAACAAATAAATAAAATCTTAATAAATAAATAAATAATAAAATAAAACATAACTGCATCTGTCATAATCTTTTTTTTAATTTATTTATTAGAGAGAGAGCTCAGGCAGACAGAGTGGTAGACAGGGGCAGAGGAAGAAGCAGGCTCCCTGCCTAGCAAGGAGCCCGATGTGGGACTCGATCCCAGGACGCTGGGATCATGACCTGAGCCGAAGGCAGCTGCTTAACCAACTGAGCCACCCAGGCGTCCCTATCTGTTGTAATCTTTAAGAAGAAAGGATCAAATAGAAGTTAAGGGGTGTCATTGAGCCTGGAGGGACCTTAGTGATCTTTTAGCAGTTTGATCACTTCACTAATGGTCAAGAGTTCTGTCTTCCTGGGACACCTGGGTGGCTCAGGGGGTTAAGCCTCTGCCTTCGGCTTGGGTCATGATCTCAGGATCCTGGGATCGAGTCCCACATTGGGCTCTCTGCTCAGCAAGGAGCCTGCTTCCCCCCTCCCTCTCTCTGCCCACCTCTCTCCCTACTTGGCATCCCTTGTCTGTCAAATAAATATATAAAATAAAAAAAAAAAAGTTCTATCTGCCTGGTAGGAGCAAAACTGAGAAGGCTCTAGATCTCTGGATTCTAGACATTTTTCGCTGTCCCATTTGGCAACTCTAATTTATTTAAAGTAGAAATATTTATAAAAATATTGTTTGAGCCTATGAAACTCACTTTTTTTTTTGGTACAGCTCAGACCTGTCTCTCTCCACTAGAGTTACTACACAGCTCTGTATCTCTTGTAGGAGCAGAATTTGGAATATAGATGTGAATTCATAAATGAAGGTGCTTTTGTTCTTCAAGTAAACCTTGTATGTTTTTCTATATGCCAGTTATTTCTACAAGTATAAGTTGTTTGGCTAAAGTCTTCAGCAACCAATGGAGTTAATGTTTTATGCAAGACCTTGGGATTTCATGTTCACTGGGGCCAATAAAAGCAAATTCTCTCATGCCCTCCTACCAAGAACTTCATTATGACATTCTGACAGCTGCCTTCTCAGATCTGCACATGATTCTACTTTCTGGATTTCAGGACAGGCAGAGTTTGTCTTTGAAGCCCCATTTACTCTGTCCTCCCTCACTGGTTCTCATTTCTTCCTTTAGTCACCCTGACCTCATAAAAAAACCATGCTGGCAGGGTCGCCTGGGTGGCTTAGTTGGTTAAGAAACTGACTCTTGATTTCCGCTCAGGTTGTGATCTCTGCATGGTGAGATGGAGACCCGCATGAGGTTCCTCACTGGAGGTGGAGTCTGCTTGGGATTCTCTCTTCCTCTCCCTCCGCCCCTCCCCCCAACACGTGTGTGCACTCTCTATCTCTCAAAACAAAAAACGAAAAACAGGGGCGCCTGGGTGGCTCAGTGGGTTAAGCCTCTGCCTTCAGCTCAGGTCATGATCTCAGGGTCCTGGGATTGAGCCCCGCATCGGGCTCTCTGCTCAGCGAGAGCCTGCTTCCCCCTCTCTCTCTGCCTGTCTCTGCCTACTTGTGATCTCTCTCTGTCAAATAAAGAAATAAAATCTTCAAAAAATATT
>RCUC01113542.1:0-12433 GCA_003697995.1 Taxidea taxus jeffersonii | reverse complement strand
TTGTGCCTTCCCAACGCACAGTATGCCCCGTGGAGCTAACAGTTGGCTTTTGATAGATCTTGCCTTCCACTGAACTGGTATGGTTTGCAGGAGAGGTGGGTACCAGCCCTTTTTAAGAGGCAGGTCTCCATTTGAGAGCCGGAGAACAACCTATCTCCTTTTCTATGGCTTCCGGTTTAGGACCAAGGAACATGGTGCTGACCTGAAGCTCTAGAACCCTAGAGCCATTAGTAGAGACATAATGGGGCATATCTAATATTTTTACCAAAGTTGAATTACTGGTATGTCCCAGAAACTGTGCCCTGTGCTTTACGTATATGATGTCTGTAAATCCTCTCAACACCTCTGTAAGGCAGGTTTTTATCGTCTTTGTTCTGCAATTTAGGAAAGTGAGGCTTGCCTCAGAGGTAGCAAAGCTAGGATTTGAAAATCATGGTCTTTGTGACCTTAGATGCTTTTTATTCTTCCTCCATGGGGGGCACTGAGCTTTTTAGTCCTCTTAGAACATTCCTGGAAGGTTTCTTGTCTTTACTTAGGTAAGGGTATGGGAAGAAATTTATAAAAGAATATTCTATATTTGGTTTTCTGCTCTAACTTAGCATGAGTGCAGAGCATGTCCTTTCTCCCTACATATTTCCTTACACTCATAGTGTACTTGGATGACCCTGTTAAAATTCATATGGGAACTGTTTGGAGTCTCTTCCCGCATGTTTTCAAGGCTGGAACTGTGGAGTGATCTTTTCCTGACCTGGCTGGTCTTTGGCCAGATAGGACATTGAGCAAGCCAGAAACCAGGCCCCAACAGAAAAGAAGCAAATAGAGATAAATATTTATTTTCATCCCAGTGGGATCCCTACGTTTTGAGGATCAAAGACCTACTTTGTGTGTGTCTGTTCGTAAGCCTTGGATAAGTATACAGAAGCAGGCGACCTGTAGTATAGCAAAGTCTCTGTGGTACCCAGGCTCTTTAACCCTCAAATAAATTCCCTGGTGATGTTTGAAAACAAAAAAAAAACCCCAGAATCCCATTTACATAAATAAAAATATAAATTGTATTCCCTAGATGCAGAATAAGGAAAAGGAGAAACAGAGTGGGAACCAAAAGAGAAAAAAAAAAAAAGAAGAGAAGACAGAAAGTAAGCAAAGAAGGGATGGAGAGCCATGGTTTGGGACTTGATGCTGAGGGATCTTTTTATAGGAAGTATGGAAGCAGATGATAGATGTGTATTCCTCTTACTGTGTGCGTTTTCTCAGCTTTCTTGATAGTGTCCTTTGAAGCATAAACATTTCGTTTGGATGAAGCCCAATTTATCTGTTTCTTCTTTGGCTGCTTGCGCCTTCAGTGTGGTATCTGAGAGACCGTTGCCTAATCCAAGGTCGTGAAGATGTGCACCTATGTTTTCTAATAGTTTGATGGTTTTAGCTCTTATGTTTAGGCCCTTAATCCATTCTGAGTTGAGTTTTGTGTGTGGTATGAGAATGTCATCTTTTGCATGTAGATACCCATTTGCCCCAGATTTTTATTCCTTAATTCAACAAACATGCATGATGCACATATTGCATGCCAGGCATTGTGACAGACGCCAAGGATACAAATGTCAACACAATAGTCATCGGTTTCAGTGTGTTTCAGAACCTGGGGACAAAAAAAGCAATTTAAGAAATTTGTGGGTAAGATTGACTTTCTGAGGATTTAGACTCTTGAACAGCATTTGTTTTTGTTTTGTTTAATTTTGTTTTCCCCAAGGAAACCTGGGAAATTAGGAAACCTACCTGAGGATTACCTAGAATGCTTGTTAAGAGAGCAAACAGAGTGATTTTCTACGTATGTGATTCTTGTATAACTTAAGATACACTGCTTTATATTAAAAGCCAGGTAGGGGACGCCTGGGTGGCTCAGTTGGTTAAGCGGCTGCCTTCTGCTCAGGTCATGATCCCAGCGTCCTGGGATCGAGTCCCGCATCGGGCTCCTTGCTCCACAGGGAGCCTGCTTCTCCCTCTGCCTCTGCCTGCCTCTCTGTCTGCCTGTGCTCACATTCTCTCTCTCTCTAACTAATAAATAAATAAAATCTTAAAAAAAAAAATTAAAAGCCAGGTAGGCCTGGTTATTGTTCCCTCTAGGATTATTATCAAATATCTGAACAACACCGATTTGTATTTTTTAACATTACAAAAGTCAGACCTCTTCTGTGGTCTTATTTTGAAATCCAAAGAAGTAGGACCATTGTCTAACCACATACCAGACTGCAGTTGTGGAAGTCATTCTTCCAGAAGCCTATTGAGGAAGAAATGTTTTAGATGGGAAACATGATATATGTCTGGAAAGGGACGTTAGAAACTGTTCCCCATTGCTAAATTGGATGCGCTTCACAAAATAGGCCATGCCCATGATGCCAGGGCACTGGGCAGAGTTTCCCTCAGCAGCTGACTGCAGCTGCTCTTGCAACCTAAATTCTTCTTTCTTTTTCAAAAAAACACCCACAAAATGGCTGTGTGAGTAACCCCCAACTCGCCCTGGCCACGTGGCAGGTGCCAGCTGGCCCTAGGTAGAATCTATTATTCCCTTGAGCCTAGATTTCCTTTGCCATTCGTTCTCTGAATAGAGAGAGAACAAAATTCCTTGACTCAAGCTCTCTCTGGGCATTTGAGGCGATTGGTAGGTGGGCTGTCACCTGACATGACTGCAGATGGCACAGGGGAGCTCTGTAAAGGAGAAACACGATGATGCATTCACATGCTTGTCTGTCTGCTTTGCCTATACCATCCAGGGGTTCGTGTGTGTGCAAGAACAGCATTAGCAGAGTGACTGCATGAACTACATCTGATGTTTGACTTTTTTTTTTAAAAGATTTTATTTATTTGACAGAGAGATCACAAGTAGGCAGAGAGGCAGGCAGAGAGAGGGGTGGAAGCAGACCTCCCACTGAGCACAGAGCCCGATGCAAGCATGGATCCCGAGACCCCGAGACCAGGACCCGAACCAAAGACAGAGGCTTAACCCACTGAGCCACCCAGGCACCCCTGATGTTTGACTTTTAAAATGGGGAATGAGCTGCTTTCAGCATGTGAATTGACTGGACCTAAGACTTTTCTGTATACTCAAAGGGACTGACGGGGACAAGGTGAAGATCATTAAAAATATTATGTTAAGTTCTAGAAGAGAACATGAGTGAGTTCCTAGTTTAGCCTCAAACTGAAGAAAACTTTTGGATTCAAAATCTAGAACCAATAAAATGAAAGTTTGATAAATTAGGGCACATGAAAACAAAATGCTTTCTGCATGTAAAAAAAATAAGCAAAACAAATGACTCACTGGGAAAAAATATCTGCATGGTATGCCATAGACAAATAAATAATGAGCTTCTAAAAATGAAAGAGGGGGAAAAAACAAACCCAATAACCATATAGAAAAATGAGCTACAGATATAAACAGTTCACAGAAAAGAAATGCAGATATCTCTTAAACCTACGAGAAGATGCTCAGTTTTGTTCATCATAGGAGAAATGTAAATTAAAACCACTATCATTTCTTACCTATCAGAATGGCAAAGATCCGAGAGTCTGACAACATACTTTGTTGATGGAGCTGCAGGGAAATAGGCAATTTACATTGCTCGTAGAAATGCAAAACAGTTTAACCTCCATGGAGGGGAATTTACATATCTAACAAAATTAGGTAGTTCTTTTATTCAATAGTCCAGCTTCTAAGATCCTATCCTAAAGAAACATTGGCAAACAGGAAAATACTCGTGTATAAGGTTATTTGTTAGCACAGCAAGAGACTGAAATAGCCCAAATGTCCATCAGTTGGGGCTTATTTAGAGAAACTATAGTGCATTCACATAATGGAGCTCTATGAAGCTGTAAAAAGAAGTGCACACTGTCTCTAAGGCCGTGTATTCTTTAGGATGTATTGTACGTGAAAAGAGCGAGGTGGAGAAAGTGTGTGTAATATGAATTGTTAAACTGATACTAAACATCAGTTCCTTTGGTATTTAACAAAAACAATGGAAATAGAAATGAGAAAACTTTTTAAGGTGATTACCTATAGTGGAAGAGAATAGGATGACAGAGACAGAGATTGGAGCTACACTCACTCCTTTTAAGTATACCTGGTGTTGTAGATTTGCCTTTGGAACCAAGAAAATGTTCTACGTGATTATAAACCTAGGTATTTTTTAAAGCAATCCCTAAAAATTAAAAGCAAAACAAAACAAATGAACTTAACTGTGTTTCAGATTGGCAGCCTCACTATACACAGTAACTATTCCAAGTGCTTTAAAGTACAGTAATCTGATTGCCTACTTCTAGTGGAATTACTGTGGTCTATCATATCATGAGTGGTAGTGGTGCTATTATTAATATGAGGTTTTGTCTATTTTAAGATAAAGCAAATGAGTAATTAGGCTAGGGTTTGGGGGGAGGGGGACAGAGATTTAAGCTATGGACGAAAGAAGATCCAGATGTAAAATTGATGAAATTATGTAAAAACTGTAGTCATGAATTTGACATCATGTAGTTCATCCTGAGAAAAACTATCTCCTGTTTGTGTCAACTGAAAGGCTGAGGGATAGTGTAGCAATGCATCTCTAGCACAGTTTTGTGGTTTCTAAATACCATTTCTGACTAAAAGGAACTAGGACTCTGTAAAGAAATGATTGTTTCCAAATCTGGCGCAGAAAATGCACCACTTGTGCTGGAAGGTTTTTTGTTGTTGTTGTTTTTGTTTTTGTCATACCAGAAAACAAAGAAACTGTCCAAGACTACTGGAGCCACAACCAAAGGACTCAAGAACCAAACTAAAGAGGTTTCCTGGCTGGGCTCGGAGGCCCAGACGCCCCAACATCCTCATGGGCACCTGGGTGGCTCAGTGGGATAAGCCTCTGCCTTTGGCTCACTTCATGATCTCGGGGTCCTGGGATCGAGTCATGCGTTGGGCTCTCTGCTCAGTGAGGAGCCTGCTTCCTCTCCTCTCCCTGCTGCTCTGCCTACTTGTGATCTCTCTCTGTGTGTCAAATAAATAAATAAAATCTTTAAAAAAAATAAAGAAATAAAGAGGTTTCCCACTGGGGCAGTGTATCAATAGGATAGTAACTGCAATGGTTTAAAATATATCAGACATGTTTAAATCCATGAGTTAATAATAATAAAAATAAACTCACATAATTGCTCACTTTTTAATGGTGCCAGAGAATGAATTCATTATTTTGAAAACAGATAAATAAAGAGAAAGAGTCAAGCATTTATCCTGTCTTTCCTGCGTACACTGTCTCACAGTGTAATCAAATTATTAAGAAGGGGAGTCTCTCTTTATAGAAGAATTCCAGCTAATAAATTAAGAAGTGATGATAGAATGGAGTGTTAGCATTTTGCAGCCCCTAGTTAATTAATGGATCTAGGCAACGATCATTTGTGTCTACCAAGGGTTGGGGGGTGGGGTACACAGCTCATCTCTGTTGAAATTTTCTTGGCCAACTAAAACCAAACAATCTGAATCTGATCCAGCCTCTGGAGCTGATTATCAATTTACAGGAAATACAGAGGACAGAGAAACAAATTTAAATGACTCTACAGGCATATAATGAGCAAAATCTGGGCAGTCTTATAGACCAAAACCCTGTCTTTTACAAATAAATTGCAAGGAAGGAGGAGCATTAGAATCTAAAAGAAATTTAGAGAAATACCAACCAATTCTAATTATGGGCCTTATTTGGATTTCAGTGTGGACAACATAACTATAGATAAGCATTTATGAGAAAATCAAGGAAATTTTAATACTAGATAGTTGATTATATTGAAGAATTATTATAACACTTAAGGTATAATAATAATATTGTGGTTTTATTTTAAAAAGAGTCCTTTTAGAGCTATATTGCAATTATTTGAGGGATACAAGATGTACATCATGAAACCGTTATAACATGTTATAGTGAATCATCTAAGAAAATATATGTTGAATTATTTTTATCTACTTACGTGATTCTTTCCTTAATAGTCTCTGACTATTAGTCAGAGCAATGACCCTTTATTTTCATTTCTCTATTCTCAGTGCCTACTGCCATGCCTTGTCACTGTAGAGCCTCAGTAGCTCTTTGTTGAATGAATATTAAATCACATTTAAGGATTAAAGGGTATGATAGTGGCATGTATTTAAGTATAATGAGAACTCTAGACAGTGAGAGAAGAAAGAGATCTTTGACATATACAATTATCAAAGAATGCTTCGTGGATGAGGGAGGATAGATAATGTTTTAAGGATGTTAGGAAGAGCACCCTAGCATGACGGGAAGAATGGCATGAGTCCCCAGGATGATAGGGCAGCACTGATAATGGTATATTTGGGGAATGGGGTGCGTGGGAGGAGAGGGGAAGTTGAAGTAGGTCTAACATTGTTTAAATGTTATAATGGAAATTTTATACTTCTTGTAATGGACAGTGAGGAGCCATTACAGATTCTTTAAAAAGGAACAGGCAGGGACGCCTGGGTGGCTCAGTTGGTTAAGCAGCTGCCTTAGGCTCAGGTCATGATCCCAGCGTCCTGGGATCGATTCCCACATCGGGTTCCTTGCTCAGCAGTGAGCCTGCTTCTCCCTCTGCCTCTGCCTGCCACCCTGTCTGCCTGTCCTCGCTTCTGTGCTCTCTATCTGACAAATAAATAAATAAAATCTTTAAAAAAAAAATAAAAAGGAACAGGCATGATAAAAAATAGGGATTCTATAAGAAGATCCACAAATATATGGTCAATTCATTTTTGACAGAGGTGAGGTTAGTTCATGGGGAAAGGACAGTCTTTTCAACAAATAGTTCTGGAACAACTAGATAGCCACTTATTTACTTATTTACTTACTTACTTAACTTACTTACTTACTTATTTATTTGACAGAGATCACAAGTAGGCAGAGAGGCAGGCAGAGAGAGAGAGGAAGGGAAGCAGGCTCCCTGCTGAGCAGAGAGCTCCACATGGGGCTCCATCCCAGGACCATGAGATCATGACCTGAGCCGAAGGCAGAGGCTTTAACCCACTGAGCCACCCAGGTGCCCCTAGGTAGCCTTTTTTAAAAAAATTAATATTTTGGGCACCTGGGTGGCTCAGTGGGTTAAGCGTCTGCCTTCAGCTCAGGTCATGATCTCATGGTCCTCGGATGGAGCCCTCTGTTGGGCTCTCTGCTCATTGGGGAGTCTGCTCACCTCTTCCTCTGCCCCTTTCCCTGCTTAAGCTCTCTCTCTCTCTCTCTCAAATCAATAACGTCTTTTAAAAAATTGAAAATCTTTCCTATTTGAAAGACAGAGTGAAGAAAATTAAAAAGGCAAGCCAACAGAGTGGGAAAAAATATTCATAATATATGTCTGACAAAGTACTTTTATTCATAATAAATAATTCTTACAACTCAATAAGAAGACAGTCCAATAAATAAGCAACAAAGAATTTTTAACAGATACTTTAGAAAGATAAATATGCAGATTGCCAATAAATAATTGAAAAGTGATCAACATCGTTGGTCATTTTGACTCTGAGTGACACCTCAGTTGACCTCTACACATTCGAGGAGATAAGATTAAAAAGACTGACTGGCAATATCAAGTTTGGCAAGTATATAGAGCAACTAAAACACTCTTACATTGCTGGTGGGGATACGGAATTGTACAATAATTCTAGAAAACGGTTTAGCAGTTTGTAAGTTCAATATACATTTTCCAAATGACTCAACCATTCTACTCCTAGTTAGTCCCCCAGCAGAAATGAAAATTGTGCGTATGTCCACACAATAACTTATACAAAAATACTTGTTGCTGCTTAAACTAGAAACAGCCAAATGTATGCCATTATGTGCATGGTTAAACCAACTGTGGCATATCTGTGCTATTCATATAGCAGAATCCTACTCAACAATAAAGAGAAATGATACACCTAGCAACATAGTTGAATCTCAAAAACATTATGCTGATAGAAGCCAGACATGTAAGAGTACATATGGTATAATTGCGTTCATATGAAACTCTAGAAAAAATAAATCTTTGGTGACGGCAGATGAGATTAACTGAGTTGGAGCACAAGTGAACTTTTTGGCAAGATGGAAAATATTCTATACCTTGACCATAGTGGTGGTCACGTGGGTGTATGGATTTGTTAAAACTCATCAAAATAGACCCTTTAAACCAGTGCGTTTGATTATATGTAAATGAAGCTAGGGGAAGACCCCTGCATCACATACAAGAGTGATTTTCCCCCCAGCAGGGCTGATGTAGTCCAGGTTTTGCTTTGGCTCAACTCTTGTCTGCTCTGTGGTCATCCCTGGTGTGTGCCTTCCTGACTTTGGCCAGTATTTTCCTTTAGTCTCTACATCACTAGAGACAGCAGGGACATTGGAGAAAATTTACTGATTGATGGAAGAGGGTGCAGAAGATACTCAATCATCCAATAAGCTTCTATTTTTTCTCCTTTAAGATAAGGAATTCTAACTACTCTCATGGTCTCTAATTGCTTTCCTGCATTCCCCAATGACTCAAGGTAGAGGTGTAAAGCCTCCTAAGAAAATACATTGAGACTTCTGTTTAAAATTTTGCTCTGTTGACCAGATAAGAGTAAAGACTTTAACACAGAGTTTATAGACCAGTGCTTGAACTTTTTTTTCTTCCTGTTTCAGTTGAAACTGTATCTGTGTAAAAATCCAAAAAGCAGGTGAGTGGAGGGAGTGGAGGGCCAAGACAATTCTGTGTTTATGGCTAGTCCCAGTATCTCTTCCAAGCAATGAGTTCAAAGGCTCCTTTGATTGTTTGATGTTTTAGTGGGATTTTCTGGATTCTTCTGTCTTTCCTTGTTTTTGTCTTTGTTCTCTTTTCACCCCCAAATCAGTCAATCCCAGATGAGGGGATCTTGAGGTCAGAGATAGAAGGTACAGAGTAGATAGAGGTATGTAGCTGGGTGTGTTTATCCACAGGAGAAAGCGCCTTGATAAGATTGCATACATTTGGATGACTCCCCCCCCCCCCCCCCCCCCCCCCCTAGTTTGTGTACATGTGCATATGTGTATATGCATGCAGCCATATTTGCAAGTGTGCACTTGCACTTTTTCCAAGGAAAATGTAATTGCCACGTTAGCTTTAGACATGTATAGAACTCCTACAAACATTCATATACAGGTTTTGGTAGGAACATAAGTTATCATTTCTCTAGGGTAAATATCTAAAAGGGCTACTGGTCATATGTTAAGAGTATGTTTAACATTAAAAAAAACCCAACTATTCTTTCAAAGTGGCTTTACAGTATTACATTCCCATCAGCAATGAACACGAGTTCCCCTTTCTCCCCATCCCAGCCACCCTTGGTATTGTTAGTTTCAAAATGATTAATCATTCTGTTAGGTATATAATAGTATCTTATTGTGGATTCTCATTGCATTTCCCTACAGCTAATGATGTTAAACATTTTTTCATATGCTTATTTTCTTTAGTGTAGTATGGCTCTCCTTTTTTTTTTTAGATTTTATTTATTTATTTGACAGAGATCATAAGTAGGGAGAGAGGAGGAAGCAGGCTCCTCGCTGAGCAGAGAGCCTGATGCGGGGCTCTATCCCAGGACTCTGAGATCATGACCTGAGCTGAAGGCAGAGGCTTAACCCACTGAGCCACCCAGGCGCCCCGATTTCATTCTTATTGATGGCTGAGTTATATTTCATTATATATATATACCACACCCTCTTCATTCATTAGTCAATGGACATTTGGGCTCTTTCCATAGTTTGGCTATTGTTGATGGTGCCATTATAAACATCAGGGTGCATGTACTGCTTCAAATCTGTAGTTTTGTATTCCTTTGGGTAAATACCTAGTAGTGCAATTGCTGGATCATAAGGTGGTTCTATTTTTAACTTTTTGAGGAACCTCATACTGTTCTCCAGAGTGGCTGTACCAATTTGCATTTCTCTGGGACTTTAAATGACACAGTGTTAACTCTTTTAGTGTTATTACATAAGAACCTTTTTTCTTCTCTCTGCTCTTCAGCCTAGATTCTGTCACTGTATCTTCAAATTTATTGAGTCTTTGTCACTTTTAATCTGCTATTGAGCCTATCCAGTGAGGATTTTAAAATCTTGGTTCTCATATTTTTCAGTTTTAAAATTTTCATTTGGTTCTGCTTTGTATCTTCTACTTCTTTGCTGAAATTTTCTATTTATTTCAAGAGTGTTCACTGTTACTTCCTTAAGCATTTTTGTGACTACTTTAAAGTCTTTCTTAGATCATTTCAACATCTCTGTCATCTCTTGGTTGTCATCCATTGACAATCTTTTCGCTTGTGACTGACAATTTTTTGGTTCTTCTTGTGCCAACTAATTTTGGATTATATTTGGGACATTTTAAATTTTATGAGATTTGCGTCTTATTTAAATCCATGACTAATTGTTGATTTTTTTTAAAGCAGGTAATCAATGCAATTGGGTTCAGTCTAGAGATTTTGAGTCTTCTGTAGACTATGGTTTTAGTGTCTGCTTTGTTTTAAAAATCTTTGTATTGCTATTTGGATTTGTCCCTTCTGTGTACCACTCTATGGGAAGCCTAATGGTCTTTCCCTTAGTGCAGTTCTCAAACTCTTCGGAATGCTTTTTATGATCAGATCGCCATATGCATGGCTTGGGAGTGAGCTCAGGAATTTTTAAACAATGTTGCTGGATCCTGAGTGCCAACCTCCCCCCCACCCCCCTCCATCCCCTGCCCAGTCTCCTTGTTACTATCTGGTTCCCTGGCTCTCCTCTTTTTGGTCTTCTTGCCAGAAAGCTAGGGCTTCAGTTGCCCCCTCTGTCATACACTAACCACGTCCATGCTCTTGTCCATGCTCTTGTCCAAGACCAAGCAGCAGAAGTACTGACAGAGGGTGGGGGGGGAGCATGCATATTTACCCTAGCCTCTTGAGACCACAACTTCAAGTGTAAAAGAAGTTTCCCTCCCTCTGTTTTAGGTGCTTTCCATCTGATTATCTCCACTGCCTGTCACCACAGCCACTCAGGATTGCCTGGGGCTGGGGTGTGAGCATATAGAAAAGAAAAGAAAAGAAGAGGAAGTAGGGGATTTCTCTCTCTCTCTTTCTCTCCCCTCCCCTCTTCCTCCCTCTCCCCTTTCTCAGAGCTTTAGGTATTCTGCATCCCATTCCCCCTTTAAATTAGAGGATTTCCTCTGGAGTTCTCTTTCCTTGCCTTAGTACCTATCATTGTTTTGAGTCCAGTCTGGGGAATATTGCAGGGAAAATGGGGATTTCACTGATTCCATAGTATTTTGAGTTCTGGTCTTTATCTATAACTTTTTTTGTCACTTTTAAGAAAATTTATTTTTCAGTCTTCAAACACTTGTTCCATGTATCTGCCAATATTTCAGGTTTGCCTTCTTTGGGAGGCAGAGGGTGAAGTGGGCTTATTCTGTCTTACTCACAGCCAGAACTCTCCTGGACCTTTATTCTTTTAATTGACATTTCGGGCCCCTGCATGGACCAAGAGTTTTTCTCAAAGGACTTTACAGTATTCTTAATTTTTGCTCATAGCCTGCATTATAATGACACTAATAAAAATTTACTGAAATTTTTTATAGTGGAAGTTTAAAAAATTAAAAATTCATCAATTCATTTTTATTCACCAAAACTGGATAAAGTTCAAAAACATTTTCATAGTGTAACTGGAATGCTTGTCTTTTTTTTTTTTTTAAGATTTTATTTATTTATTTGACAGAGAGATCACAAGTAGGCAGAGAAGCAGGCAGAGAAAGAGGAGGAAGCAGGCTCCCCACCCAGCAGAGAGCCCGTGTGGGGCTCCATCCCAGGACCCCAAGATCATGACCTGAGCAGAAGGCAGAGGCTTAACCCACTGAGCCACCCAGGTGCCCCTGGAATGCTTATCTTATATCGAAGTAATAATAAAGACAAACAACCAGAAGTAGAAAATGTTCAAGCCTTCAAAAATGCCCATGCTTGCCTTCCCAAAACTTATTCATGTGCCAGTAAACTTAGTGTATTGTTTGAAGGCTGTGGGGAGCCAAGTCCTGTGGTTTTTCATTTTCTGTCAGCAGGTGAAGTCAGCTGTGTCCCCTCTGCTTTTATTTACTGTGGCCTTTGTGTGGTGCAACAAGTAGAGGGCCACAGTGCTAGGGAAGCGATGCCCTTGACCCTGTGATATCTAGTCTGTCCAGAGAGGCCCTCAGAGAGGCAGGGCTCTTGGGCCTGATTTCTCCTCAGGCTGGCTCTGGAAGCTCCAAGAACAACCCGAGTGTAATGGAAGCCCTGCTGCTGCAGTCTGGCCCAGGTGGAGTGCACAGATGCAGCTGGTTTCTTCCTAGTTGTCACCCTCCTCCCTCCCCACCTCCCCACTTCACTCTGGCACTGCCCCTCATTCAGTGACTTAAGACACAAAGGTTCACATCAGTCTGTCCTCTTGCTGACTTCCCACTCACT
>RCUC01113540.1:0-10903 GCA_003697995.1 Taxidea taxus jeffersonii | reverse complement strand
AGCCAAAGGCAGCGGCTTTAACCCACTGAGCCACCCAGGCACCCCCATAAGATACTCTTAATCACAGGATACAAACTGAGGGTTGCTGGAGTGGAGGGGGGTGGGAGGGATGGGGTGGCTAGGTGATGAATACTGGGGAGGGTATGTGCTATGGTGAGCGCTGTGAATTGTGTAAGACTGATGAATTACAAACCTGTGCCCCTGAGATAAATAATTCATTATATGTTAATAATAATAATAATAAAAAATTCCCCTTCTCCTAACCTGTAGGTTCCTGGCATTCAAGATTCCCACATATGGGCCCCCACCACATACTCTTCTACCCTCACCTCCTAGTTCTCCTAAGGATGCAGCCTTCCCTCAAGCCAGTAGCTAGAAAAACTGCAAAAGCTTCCTAATTTACATCTTCATTTCATATGTCATACAACAGCCTTGCCCCTCTCCAATCAATTTTCCACACAGCAGCCAGAATTTTAAAAATCCAAATCTGGGGGCACCTGGGTGGCTCAGTGGGTTAAGTGTCTGCCTTCGGCTCAGGTCATGATCTCAGGGTCCTGGGATCAAGCCCCACATTGGGCTCCCTGCTCAGCAAGGAGCCTGCTTCCCCCTCTCTCTCTGCCTGCCTCTCTGCCCACTTCCGATCTCTCTCTCTCAAAGAAATAAAATCTTAAAAAAAAAAAAATCCAAATCTGATCATGTCATTCCCCACCTTAAAACTTTTCATGGCTCCTTCTTTCTTTTAGAGAAAAAGCCCAAAATCCCAAACGGCCTAGAAGACCTACAAAGCCTGGCTTTTGCCAGCTTCTATAGCCTCCCATCCCCATCTCCATGCCACCAGCTTTAATTCCTACTCATTCTCAGGTCTTAGCTTAAATTTCATTTCCTCAGAAAAGACCAGGTTAGAGCTCCTAATTATAAAACTTCACAGCATCTTGCACTTTTCCTTTGGAGCACTTATCACAATTATAAATAATTTCTTAATTGTTGTCTTCCTCACTAGGAAGGCAAACTGTTCCATGAGAGCTTCAGCTGAGCACTGGATGAGAAGACCAGAAGTTCCCTCACCACCATCCCCTCTGGAACTAACTTTTGTGTCCCTAGGTAAGTCTCACTCGTTGTCTTGTATCAGGAGGTTACTTGTCCTCCTCACTTGGATGGGTGGCTGTGAGTGCAAAATGAGAAGGCAGTTGTAAAAAAATACACATTTTAACTGCAGAGGGTACAGTAAGTCTGCAAGTTAGAGATGGCTCTCTTCCATAGGGTGCAGCAGAGCAGGTTCTGGGGTCAAACTGCCTAGGTCTAAGAACGAGCTGTACCAACCTGCTATCTCAGGGACCTAAAGCAACCAAGTACCTTAACTATTCTGCACCTGTCTTCCTCAAATGGAAAAGAGAAATAATATTACCTACCCCAGACGGCTGCTGGCAGAATAAAAGGAGATAATGCACATACAACACTTAGAGAAACACCGAGCATATATAAGCACTCGATAAATATCAGCAATATTATGATCTTTATGAAATAGGACAAGAGCTGGGTCTCTTTCTGGGACTTCCAGCACACTCAGGACAGCCCCAGATCCTACCTGGCGGGAGGGAACCGACTGACATCCCCTCTGGCAAAAGTGAAGCATCGAAGGTTCGGGCTGTAGGCCCCGGAGGCTGGAGTTGGAGTTTGGTCACCCTGAGGCTCCAGCTCCCCGTGGGAGATGGCTTCCTTCACAAAGTCCCTGGCCCTCAGTTGCTCCAGCTCATTGCTCACATGATCCCAGGCGGCAAAGTTATTGACCAGCGCACCGTACTTCTGCTCTGAAAGGAGACTGACCCGGATGGATGGCCAGAGATCACCAAATTGCACGCTGTAGGTCATGTCAAAATTCTGCAGAGCCAGTTGAGTGGCAGGAAATTTGGGCTCTGTGGCAGCCTGAAAGGAAATGAACAGGCTTATTGATCTTCCAGACTTGCCTCTCCCCTACCACCTGACCTCACCAATGGCTCAGAGCCATCGCGGATCCAGCCACTGCTCACTCCTGTGTTTGCATCCTGACTCTGCCATCCAGAAAAGAAGTATAAAAGAGAAAAGTAGTGGGGAGCTGGCCTTTCTGTCTCAGGTTGTGAGAAAGCAAGCTGCAGCTCTCACAACGGCCTGTACGGGTCACCAAGAAAGGGAGGGATCCTTGAGGCCTGGGAGTAAGAACTTAAGAGAATGGGAACTCAGGATAGGACTCCTGAGGAGAGCCTACAGAAGGCTGGAAGAAACTATGAAGGCCCTGGGGGAAGCCCCAGCCTTAAAAACAAAAGATGCTTTCTCTCTGAACAGTCCTTTCCATCCTCTAAAGCATTTTCTTGTTTCCTAGCTTGTGTGAGCACCAAAAAAGGCAGACAGCTCAGTGGGATACAAAAGATACCAACCTTCCACATTTGATGGAGAGAGAAAGGTAACTTACCTAAGGTCATGCGGTGACTGACACCATAATGCTGAGAATCACAGGGTTGAGGGCCATTTGGGGAGAGTTCCTAGAGCCTAGGAAGGTGGGACAAGGAGAACTCCTAGAAACCTTGTGGTGTAAACCAAAATGGGGACTTCTATGGGGGGAGCAGAGAGAGACGGGATTTGGGCTTGCAGAGCATAAACACAGATTAAAAGGAAAATGAAGACGTCGTCTGAGCGGTCCTCAGTTCTGTCCTCGTTCCATAGCCGGGACCCTCACTTGGGCTAGCAGTCCTATTATTGTCTGTTCATTTCGCTCTGGCCTGCATTTTGGTTTGGGCAGAACTCTTCCTCTGGACCTCATTTCTTGTTACGGCGGGGACTCTTGTTCCGACCATGACTTTTGGCAGGGCGAGGACTCTTGCTCTGGCTCCCGCTCTGGTGGGGACTTTTGCTGCGGCCCCGCCTTTTGCTGTGGCGGGGACTCTTACTTCTACTCTGACTTTTGTCATGGAGGGTACTCTTGCCCATGCCCTGACCTTTGCTCCGTTGAGAACTCTCACTCTGGCCCTGATTTCCATTACGTTGAAGACCCTCGCTCTTATCCTGACTTGGGCTTTGGTGGGGACTACTGCTCGGGCTCCGACTTCTCTTGCTACTGGGACTCCTGTTCCCGCTCTGACTTCTTTGAGGGCAGATACTCTTGCTTTGACTTCGACTTCTTCTGGGGTGGTGGGTGTTCTCAGCCTGGCTCCGATTTCTGCTTTGGTGGTTATTTTTGCTCTGGTTGTCACTACTCTGGCACTCACTGATAACAATAGCTGAACTACAACTAAGATCAGTGCTACAGCTGGAAGTCTTTGTCGTAGGCAAAGGACAGCTATAGGGAACCTTGGGTGGCTCTTTGCAGCAGCCTCGAGGAGCCACAGAGTAGACATGGAGGCCACAGGGCATAGTATCACAGGCCACAGGATGGCCTCGGGCTTGGGGGGCAATGGGTAAACTTTGAGGATCAAAGGGTGTTCGCAATGGGATAAAAGAATAGATGTGGGTGGAACAGGGAGGTGGCACAGGCTGGCGATGAGGTTGTGGTGGGCCCCTGGGAGTGCTAAAGATGCCACAGGGGGGCACCATGGTCAGTTTATGACACTGAGGGGGACCAAGAAGTGGGCAAGGATCAGAGGTCGGGGGAACCACAGAATATATATGGGTAGTACACGGGGGTCCTAGTCCTACAGGAAGTCCACAGGAGGTGCCCTGAACACAACTACTGGGTGGGACAGGACAAAAAGGAAGGCGAAGGGGAAGACAAGTGGGGAGAACAGGTTTAAGAGTTCTAGGGATCACAGTAGGTAAGGGAGTTCCTTGGGGAAGTTCTTTAGGGCAGGGATTTGAGCAAGTGGTAAAGGATGTCACCGTACAAGAAGGACCAGAAGGGTGGGAGGGAGGTGGAGGAGAGGCACAGGCCTTAGGGGGTCTGGGCAGGTCAAGAGTAGTGTGCTGGAGAGGGATGATCAGGGAGCGACATCTGTGGAGAGCACGTGGTTGTTTTAACTCTGCGGATTTGGGGGACTTCACTTGTGGGCCAGCTGGGGTAGGAAGAGGGGGTTCATTATAGCTTCTGCGGGGGGGTGACTGGGGTGGAGATATAAACTGGTTGCTCAGGGGTGAAGGGAAGGAGAAGACAGAATAAGGACAATGAGAGGACAGGGAAAGAGGTGGTTCCTGGGGGCAGGGGGGACAAGAAATCGTGGTACCTGGCTCTACAAAGAGGCAAGAGTTCCCACCAGTCTCCCAGGTGAAAATGGACTCAAAGCAAGGCTTCACGGGAGCCTGGGACTGAGGTGAGCAAGGAGAACAAGCACTCCGAGCAGGCAGGCGGAGGGCACAACACGGGCTACCAGGGGCAGGTATATGGGTCTCTTGAGAAACATGGGAATAGTGAAAAGAGCCCTCCTGAGGTGAGCTGGGAGAACCAGATGTGCCTGCCTGAGAAGAAAGTGGGGAGCCACAGCAATTTTTCCCAAGGGGCAGGTCAAGCTGTGGCTTAGGTTCACAAGGGTCTGGAGGCTTAAGGAGGCTATGGCAAAAGCTGTCAGTGAGTGGGGAAGACGTTGGGGAAGATGGAGGGTCATTATAACTTCTGCCTGAAGACCAGGTACAGAGCAGAGGGGAGATCACGGGCCCAGTTTCCAAAACCCTGTGAGAAAGGGGTGGAGAAACGACAGATCTAATTTCCATGGCCCGGTGAGAAAGAGGAGGTGAAATAACGAGGGCAGTTCCCAGGGGCCTATGAGTAAGAGTAGGTGAAATGATGTGGCAAGTTCCCTGGGACCCAGGAGTAATGGAAGATGAAATCATGGGGCCAGTTTCCAAAGGCCCATGAGGGAGGATAGGAGAAGTTACGGGGCTGGTTCTCAAGGGCCGATGAGCCAGAGAAGGGGAAGTCCCTGGGCTGGTTCCCAGGGCTGAAGGGTATCCACCACAATAACAGAGGTAAGTCTGCTGGTCAATGCAAGGGCTTCGGGGACAGGGACGCGGTGTTCTCGGGGGACTGATCCAGCTGCAATAAGGGCTCCGTGAACGAACAGGGGGTGACCCCAGAAGGCTGACCCGATCAAAACAAGGGCTCGAAGGGGGCGAACACGACAGGATAGGCTCGCGGCAGAAAGGCCTTCCAGGGAGCGGAGAACAGGGTTCAAAAGAACATCTCCCAGGGCGCAGGGGAGGCTGTGGAGGTGGGGAGGGAGGCGGTGGGGGCGGGGAGGGAATCAGTCGGGGTAGGGAGGGGGGCGTGGCGATTAGGGAAGAAATTCCAGGCCTACTGGTGAGGCCACAGAAAGGGTCTCTGGAGAAGCTGGGAGAGTCCAGGGGTAGAGGGGAGTCGCTGCACGCTTTGCCTGGGTTTGGGGAAAGGCCAGGAGCGTGGTCAGGGCGATCGCTGTAACCTTTCCTGGGCGCCAGAGGCAGCTCGAGGGTGAGGATGGGGTTGAATCCTTTCCCGGAGGGCGGCGAAGACCCAGGAAGGTAGGGGCTGTCGCTAAAACATTTTTCAAGAGGTGAGGGCGGCCGGGCTGAAAGTTCTAAGAGGAAAGGCGGAGAAGAGGTCATGGAGGGAGGGAGAAAGAGGGGAACGGGGTAGGAAAGAAGGGGAGGGAGGGGAGAGGGAGGAGGGGAAGTGGAAGGGGTAGTGGGGGCCAAGGGGAAGGTAACCGAGAGCCGGGGAACAAGGGGCGGTGACATAACTGAAAGAATGAGGGCGGCTGCGATGACGTGACTTAGAGGGGCGGAGTCGGGAGGGCTCAGGCACTACGGAGCGACCACCCAAGCCTTGTGACGAAACAAAAGGGCGGATAGAAGCGAAAAACGTAACAGACGTGAAAGGGAGGAGCCTAGTGACGCCCCCAGAGGGGTGGGGAAAAAAGGCGCGGGAGCTGCGAACCTGTCGGAGAGGGGTGGAAGTGGCGGGGCTGAACAAGTTTCCCGGCAGAAGGCCGCTGTCGCTGTTCCCTCCTGGGCCACCGGCCGGACCTTACCCATTTCTTCTTATGTCGATGTCTCCGCGTGATGGTCGCAAAGTGTGCACGCTTCAGCACGTCCCGAGCGCTTCTCACAACCAGCGCAGCCATATCAGCGTGCACCGCCGAGTAATTCCGACCGGAACCGCGAAGGCGGACTCGCGGGTTCCGGAGAGATGGTGGCGTCAAGCCGGGCGAAAAGAGGAGGGAATTGCAGCGGTCTCTCTTCCGGGACTCAGCCCACCTTTGCAAAACAGGTGCAAACCGGGCCCCGCCAGGGATCTGTGGGTGTTGGGAAAGAGCAACCGCGGGCACAGAAAGAGATTCCTCTGCCTGGATGCTTGGAGCATTGGGAGAGATTCCTTAAAGGCCCCTAATCCAGTTGGGGGATCAGAGAGGACTCGAGCTGGCAGTTGAGTACTGAAAGAGCCAGGCAAAAAGGGGCGGGAAGGACCTTCTGATGAAGTTCTAGAACATAGGTGAGGTTCCGTGGGGTAAGTTCCGGAGCTGATGACCAAGAAAGAATTCTTGAGACATCTTTGGTGCAAAATGGTGGTTTATTAAAGCAGGGGGACAGGACCCGTGGGCAGGAAGAGCTGCTGCCCCGGGGAATATGAGGAGTGGTCTGTTATATATTTGTAAGTTGGGGAGGGGATTAGGGATGATGTAAGTCTCTAAGGTAATTTGGAAGCAAGGTTTCTAGGACCTTGAGGGGCTAGCTATTGTCTGGGGGAAAGGTTATTCATTACCAGTAATATAACCTTCTTGTGAGACCCTTTAGATATATATCAGTGGGCCATATGCTTGGGAATGATTGTCGACACAATCTTGGAGGTTTAGAGATAAAGTTTCCAAAGGAATTGTTAAAGTAGACTTAAACAGAATCCTGGTTGGGGATAGGGGGTCCGTCAGGCTAGGATTGTCCTTTGCCCTTAGCAAAGCCTTAAGGTGGAGGTAGAGTCCCTAGAGGAGAGTCACTCTGCCTGTTTAAAGGGCTTGTCAGTAGGTAAGGAAATTTAATGATTTTTCTTCTGCTTCTGCTTCCCACATCACTTCCAAGCAGAAGTTGCACAGAGAAAGAGGCTGAGGTGGAGAAAAACAAGGACAGATTTGTGGGCTGAGGTGGATTTATAAAGAAGCTAACTAAGCTTGAAGTTTCAGAACCTGTCATTTGCAGTGCCCCTTCCAAGGCCCTGTCCTTAATATTGTATTGTTTTTCTTAAATAGGGTCCTTGAATTGTGTAAGCTGTAGGCACCACAAAAGTTGACTCCACCATAGGGAGCCATTAGAAGGGAAGGATATGATCAAATAGGTGTTTTTAAAAATAATCATCTGGGAGGTTACCGGTTGGTGAATACACCAAAGGGCTGGGAGAGAGCATGGAAGCCCTGTGTCCTTTCCCTATGTATACCTTGCACTGTGCATCTCTTACATCTGACTGTCCTAAGTTATATCCTTTAATAATAAGCCAGTGATCTAGTGAGAAACGGGTCTCCTGAGTTCTATAAGCTCCTCCAGCAAGTTGCTAGAGCCCAAGGAGGGGGTTGTGGGGACCTCTGATCTCTAGGTATTGAGTCAGAAGTACAGATGTGAGCTTTCAGCCAATGGAGCTTAAGTATTCAAAAGTAATCAGCCACTATCCTAAACTCATCAAAGAGTCATACCGCTTTCAGAAGGCAAGAAATTTGGGTACATTTTTACTCGAGTTACAGGAGTGATGAAGCAAGTGTAAATTTTAAGACAACAATGACTTCACCGCCATAGAAAATTAGAAGTAGTGAAGAACCCTTGTAGCACTTAAGCTTTTCCAGTATTTTATGGATTGTGAAATGTCAAAGCTACATATGAATGAGGGAATTTTTAATCTTTGCTCAAACTGTATTATTATTTTTTTTTTTTTTAGAGTTTATTTATTTGGGGATGCCTGGATGGCTCAGTTGGTTAAGCGACTGCCTTTTTGGCTCAGGTCATGATCCTGGAGTCCTGGGATCGAATCCTGAATTGGGCTCCCCGCTCAGCGGGGAGTCTGCTTCTCCCTCTGACCCTCTCCCTTCTCGTGCTCTCTCTCTCAAATAAATAAATGAAATCTTTTTTTAAAAAAAAGATTTATTTACTTGACAGGGAGAGAAATAGCGAGAGAGGGAACACAAGCAGGGGGAGTGGGAGAGGAAGAAAGCAGGCTTCCTTTGGTGCAGGAAGGTCCTGAGCAGGACCCTGGGATCATGACCTGAGCCGAAGACAGACGCTGAACGACTGAGCCTCCCAGGCGCCCCTCAAACTGTATTATTCTTAATGTGAGTTGTAAAGTTCCAGTGAAAAACATACACCTTTATTTCCACATTTACAGGAGTAGTTACCAAAACCTTAAATATCACAATAGAATCTTGTGTTTATCACTAAAAAAAGAAAAATCACCTGACAGTAGATGATTGGAGTACATAGGATTAGGTCAGGGAGATCAGATGAGAGAAGTTCTGGATTAGTGTAGTGCCAGTGAAGATAGAAAAGGATTGACTCCACTTACAATTCAGAGAGCATCACAGGACTTCTTATTTGATGGGCCCCATCTATTTAAACTAGTACATGCTACACCACCAGTAAACAGCTGTCCTCTTAACCTGCTTTTTTATTATATGTATTTTTTCACACAGTCTGCTAAACTACAATTTTCAAAAGATTGGAAACATAATTCTTATACAAAGATAAAATGAACACGTGCCAAAGATTTTATTCATCATAATAAACTGTTCCTCTGTTATTATCCTAAATAATGAGGGAACCAGTTAGATGGTAAGACTTGTTCAAATGAGAATTTGAGTTTCAGAGATTTAGGTTATCAAAGAAATACTGAAATGAATTTGCTAATAGTTACAAAAACATTAATATCTTATTAAGTAATAAACTGTAATGTTTGGGATCATTGCTTCTATGACATAGAAATCAGTTCCATCTCTACTGTTCAGAATTCAATTACATTACTATGGCTAGGAATCATTTTACATTGCCATTGGTTTTCTACAAGTTTACCTTTACCTCTACAAAGTTCTGCAGGAGCGTGGTCAATATAAAATCTATAAAAGGTGTACCTTAGCACTATGGTGAAGGACCCCCCAGTAATTCTCTTCTGCACATTTACAAGTTCTGGACAACTTTCCTTACTGTTTTTCCCCTCACTAGAATGTAAGATTTTAAAAATCAAGGATTTGGGGGCGCCTGGGTGGCTCAGTGGGTTAAAGCCTCTGCCTTCGGCTCAGGTCATGGTCTCAGGGTCCTGGGATCGAGCTCCACATTGGGCTCTCTGCTCAGCAGGAAGCCTGCTTCCCCCTCCTCTCTCTGCCTAACTCTCTGCCTACTTGTAATCTCTCTCTCTGTCAAATAAATAAAAAAAATCTTTAAAAAATAAATAAATAAATAAATAAATAAAAATCAAGGATTTTGTTTATTCATTGTTGAATTATCAGCACCTAGGACTGTGTATGGCACATATTTGGGTCTCAATAAATATTGATTGAATGAATGAGTGAGTGAAAGATGAGAAGTTTGTTACAGGGACCTAGCAGTTGTAAGATGGAAGGAGATATGTGCATAGAGAAAAGCCTTTTTTAAAAAAAGTTCATGGCAGCTCTTCTTGCCCACCAGTCCTGTCCCCATACAATAATAAAAACACCTTTTTGCACTGAAATAAAGATGGAAATAAAAAGAAAGGGAAAGTGGGACGCCTGGGTGGCTCAGTTGGTTAAGCGGCTGCCTTCGGCTCAGGTCATGATCCCAGTGTCCTGGGATCGAGTCCCACATCGGGCTCCTTGCTCCGCAGGGAGCCTGCTTCTTCCTCTGCCTCTGCCTGCCACTCTGCCTGTACTTGCTCTCTCTCTAACAAATAAATAAATAAAATCTTTAAAAAAAAAAAAAAAGAAAGGGAAAGAAAGAGAAAGAGAGGAAGTCAGAAAGAAAAGAAAGGAAATGAAAGGAAAGAGGGAAGAAAAGGAAAGGAAAAAAAGAACTGGTTCGTGATATTTAAATCCAAATAAGGATCCAGGGAACAGATTGAATATACTAAACAGGAGGTATCCCAGAATACCTGTTCTCAGAGGTTTATATCAAATATGGAGTGTCAGGACCACAACCACCATCTCCCTGTGAAGGACCCCTTCCAACCCCCAGCCTCCTCAGTTTGCCCATCTGTAAAATAAGGGATCAAGAGAGAGAGGGTTGGACTATATCAATCATTCTCAAAATTTTGGCCTTGGGACCCCTTTACACTCTTTAAAAAAATTTTTTTTTCAAGATCTTAATTTACTTGAGAGAGAGAGAGAGCATGAGCTGATAGGAGGTGGAGGGGCAGAGGGAGAGGGAGAAGCAGACTCCTCACTGAGCAGGGAGCCCTATGCCTGGGATCATGACCTGAGACCAAGGCAGATGCTTAAACAACTGAGCCACCCAGACGCCCCCCTTTACATTCTTAAAAATTAAGAATTATTAATTTTATTTGTTAGGTCTATCAATATTTGCCAGATTAGAAATGAAAACAAAAATTTTTAATATTAAAAATAACAGTAGTAAACCCATTGCATGTTAATATAGATGTCTTTATGAAAAATAGTTATAGTTTTCTAAAAGAAATTTAGAAGAGTTACAAATTCATTATTTTATAAATCTCTGGCAAATTAATATCTGGCTTAATAGAAAGTTGGATTCTCATTGTTGTTCTAGTGGAAGTATATGTAGAAAATCCAGCCTCACAGATATTTAGATAGAAAAGAGAGGGGTGGGACACCTGGGTGGCTCAGTTGGTTAAGTGGCTACCTTCGGCTCAGGTCCTGATCCCAGCGTCCTGGGATCAAGTCCCACATCGGGCTCCTTGCTCGGCAGGGAGCCTGCTTCTCCCTCTGCCTCTGCCTGCCTCTCTGTCTGCCTATGCTTGCGCTCTCTCTCTCTAATAAATAAATAAAATCTT